>VZTO01013182.1:1731-21810 GCA_013400615.1 Syrrhaptes paradoxus | reverse complement strand
TGTCAACCACACCACACAGCTTGGTGGTGTCAGCAAACATGCTGAGGGTGCACTCAATCCCACTATCCATGTTGCCAAAAATGTAAAACAGTGCCAATCCCAATACTGACCCCTGAGGAACACCATTGGTCCTTGGTGTCTACTTGAACATTACGCCGTTGATGGCAACTCTTGGAGTGCAACCATCTAGCCAATTCCTTATCCATCAACATTAAAATCTAGGGGGTTTTAGCACGCCACAGCACTGACAGCTCTAAATAAGAGGCACGTTTCTCAAAGAGTACATGGAGCAGTCACCTTCCCCAAACTGGCAGCCAGCCATTTCCCAGACCCTGACAAGAAATTCTCTAAAACAGAATAAATCAGACCCCTCCTATCAGGTTGCCTAGGTAAAACAATGTTTGTTCATAAAAAGGCAGCTGCATACCAAAGGAAGTTTTACTGAAAACAGTGAAATCAGAAATTTCATACTTAGGTTGCTCTAGGTTGAATGATGGATATGAGGTGCTCACTCTGGCTCATAAAGCCTTGACAGTCAAGACCTTCATATGGGCCTGGACTTTCAGTTCCTGGCTCAGTAGAAGACAAATGCTGAGCAACATGCTGAGACAGATGATGTCACAGATAAACATCACTGGCTTTTAATGGAGCAGGGCAAATTCAAATAGCAAGTTGGTATGTCAGCCAACCCATCTCAATGACACTGTGCCCACTGACTGATGTTGTTACTTTAGTTCAGTAATACATCTACTGAGACAAGCATAGAAAATTTCTCACATCAGAAATGATAGAGTATAATTAATCACCAGAAGAGCAGCACATGGGATCCCCATCCCTTGGCCTCCAGGGCTCCCTAAAAAATGTCTGGTACACTTCCACAAGAGCTGCCAGAATTGCATATAAGCACAAAGCAGGTTACAGGACACATGCAGGCTAAGTGGCTTTACAGCAGTTTGTTTTGATGTTGCTATTGTTTCTAACAAAGCCGGTTTCTCCAGAGGTGGCTCTGGATGGCAGAGCAGTTCCTCTATCAAACTGGAGGAAAGACAGCTACAGAGTTCCAGGAAAGCCTGGCTAAATTAAAAAGCTACAATTAACTATGTTCAGGGACCAAGGAAAGGATTAAGACAAAAACAAACAAACAAAAAAAACCAACCCCGAAATAACCCACAGTTTCCTCACTATTTGTCTTAGAGGAATTGCTGGGCATCCCAGAAAGGGATGTGACAATGCAGGCTAAATCATAGCTACGACTGGAAGTGAAAGACTCTGCACAGCTGCTGGAAAAGGTACATAAACAAATGTAAGGAGATCTTGCTGCTTAGCCAGAACAGTAATGCTAATGCTGCTGACCTAATAAACCTCCAAGAACAATGTACAACATCATTCTAAGGAAAAGCAAACGAGAACTTCACATTATCTTCAGGTACACAGTGTTCAACAGAGCCTGGCCCCATGTTGCCTTTGAAAGAGCAGGCACTCTTCCCCTCAACTCTGAGGAGACTCACCTTCACTTCACTGTCCACCTGACACCTGAAGAATAATACAGAATGCAGGCAGGATCACAGCCACTACCAGAAAGCTGATGACTCTCCACAAAGCATACTCAGTGTTCTTCAGAGCTCTCTCACCAAAGAGCTGACCCTGACCAACACTGCAGAGAGCAGATCTCTGACTCCATGGTCTAGCTATACTGCTAGAAAGAGGTATTACTGTCATATCCACTTACATTTGCTAGCTCCTGGCAGCACTGGTAGGCTGTCAGAAGGAAGAAATGTGCTAATGTTCACCAGCAGACCCTTGCCCGCTGCTGCTTTCTGGACATGACAAGCCCTGTCATTTCTCATATGTGAAAAATCAGAGTAAGCATGCCTCTCCCCTCCAGGATGATAGAACGGTGTCTGTATAGATGGAGAAGAGCAGCAGTGTTGCTGGAGTTCAGTACAGCATGCAGCATACAGATACCAAGACGAACAATGAAAAACAGAGCAAAACATTTTTTTTTAAGTGCCATCTTTGATGAAAGGAAGATTTCATATACAGTAATTGACTCACTGTTATTGAGGAAAAAATCCCTTGAAGCTGGTTCCTCACCACTGCTTCTTTTAATAGCTCTGCCTGTCCAAGTCAGAACTCCCACATTTGGCACCTCCCTTGTTTTCTCCATTTATGAACCTGATATAGGGAGCTGTGCTCACACTGTCTAACACAGACTTTTCCCTACTGCAAGGGTTGCACAGGCTACAGCTAAAGAGTGCTGAGAGCTGCTACTGCTGCTTAGTGCTGAGAGTGACGCTGATTGCCTCTACCAGCTGGGGAGAGGGGGAACCAACGAGGAAGGCTGGGACCCTAAAATCCTCCCGTCAAGAGAAAAATTCTTCCTCATTCCTCGTCAACAAGGCTTTTTCATTTGAAGAGACATTACCGAATTACTGCCCTCTTATGATTCATACCCTCTCAAAGACCCTACTCACACTAACATCTATGAGGAGTCAGTCAGACATTTGTCAGGACAAGCTATACTTCCACCCAGAGAACAAAGTCACAGGGGGCCATCTCTTACAACTTGTGGCCTTCCCATCCATTAAGCCACTCTTGCCTCGACCAGCTAAGAGTCCTATGAGTATTGATGAAGACCATCTCTTTGCAAGCTTATCAACAGTATCACAGAAATAATAATATTAACATCAAAGCCAAAAAGAGAAGCCCATCAGCAGCTGGCTTAAGAAGAAGCAGACACTGTTTATCCAAAATTACCTTAAGTACTTATGGACTACTTTTTGTCACTGCTGGTTACTGACAATCGCGTTCCTTGATGATTCACTTGCTACACTCCAGTGCTCCCAGAAGAGGTACTGTGATGTACTGAATAAATTGTGTAAAATTTCTGAATGGCTCTGACACATGCAAGAATACAATCATACTAAGGGAACTTCAGCTGACCCAGGAATGCATTTGTACACATGTACACGTATGTATGTGTACACACATCTGCAGAAAAACATATGTATACATCTAAATGCTAGGACACATTGATTTAAAACAAAAAAGACAATCTAGGAGGTCTGTTTTTTGCAAAACCCAATGCAAATAATAGCAGATCTTCAAAGGAAAATTGAATTCCTGTCTTGATCTTGAATCCACGCTGAGGAAAAAGAAAAAAAAAACACCAAACACCACCACAGTAACAAAAAAAACCCCAAACAATCTTTGTCTGGCTAAACATGAAGGAAAGCTTTTCTCACCATTTACCACAACATGCAAAGATAAGCCACGTTAAAAACTCACCTGTGTTGTCCCCTCTCCCTCTGCTATCCTTCTGTTAAAATGCATTGTACACAAATTATTGCCCTCAAGGGTGTAATTTAATTTTGCTCATTTCAGAGCTATTATGGCAAGGCCAATTTTCCCTGCAAGAATTCAGAAAACCTGCAGTCTAGAAGTTTGTCTTCAGCTAGGTTCATAAACTGGCAACTGTACAAAAAAAAAAAAAAAAAAAAAAAAAGACAGTTTAAATGAATAGGAAGAAAATCAGAAGGATAGAAGTGCTGCTGAACAGACGGTGGACAGCAGACAGGTATCAGCAAAAAGGAGACAGAAAAGAAAGGGAGAAGGAAGAATAAAAGTGCATTTTTATTACAATCTTACAAACCCTTTGATTGCTCTAATTACACCTAGAGGAAAACAAAACCTGTCTGCTTGTCCCAAGGGCATGAATAATTAACTGGCAAGGAAGGAAGGCAGCAAAGCTATGAACAACCCAATCTTAAGTTATGGGCAGGTTCTCTGGGAAGGAGGAAAGCATGTAATTTCCGGTGTGTGGTTGTATTTTGCCCATTTTTCTCCCTTCATGTATCTCAAGTGAGCTGAAATGCCGTTTCCTCTAATCCTCCTCCCCCATTCTTGGCCTATGGTAAGTCTACCTCAGATTGCAATGTTTACACTTGCTGCGGTGATGCAGCACTTTGAATGTAAGCTGACTCATTCTATAGAATGTTTGTGTGAGAAAACCTGCTAGGAAAATCCAAGATGATTGACAGAAAACAGATGCTATTTTTATTTGGGAAGAACAACCATACAGTAGCAGTAGTCTTCCAGATGTACAGTAAAATCTGAGATTTCAGCAGCCATTAAAAATGTATTTGTTTCAAAATAGTGGTGCCCACTCTCACAGCTTTTCTAAACAGAAAGAGCTTGGGCCCCAGATGTCTTGTCCTAATTCCAACCTTCACAGTCATATATAGAAGCAGGTGCCATGAAGTACTAAAGAAATTATGGCAGCATTCTTTTGGTTTTCTCCCTATATTGTCCTTTAATTTGTAAAAAATAGCCCTCAGGAGTTTTGTTTTCTTTGGAATATTAAGTGGAACTACAGTTTTAGGCTTAGGAATTAAGTTTAGGAAAAAAAACCCCAAACCCGCCTAACTAACCAATGATATAGGAAAGAGTACAACAGTATCTTGTAAAGTAGCATACACAGTAGACCGGGGGGGTGGGGGTCACTGTGCCACCTCTGGAATTAAAAGAAGCAAATTAGCCGGAGATTACTGGCTAAATATCTTAGATAAAGCTTTTATGTTCAGTATAAACAAAAAACAAAAGAAACATTTCTGGAAATAAAAGCAGAATGTTATAAGAAACTAGCTGGGGAAAGGGGTGGGGAGACTCATTGAATTATTAATCAGTACAGAGAGAACCTCAGATGAAGTATTAATCATCATTTCATCTATCTTGCTGAAACATCAAAAAGGAAAAAATCCCAAACAATTCCAACATAAAGGTACTAACGGGAACCAGCAATGGTCACATATTTCCATCCTGAAGGGATGTCCTTGCTGATCCATAGGAAAGAAAACATTTGTTTGCAATTAATCAAGATCAGAAAGAAATCCTGATTTTATTTCCTGGCATGCCAGAACAATGCTGCTATCAGTCTCTTTGTGTCTGCAGTGGGCTAAGGGCTAAATAAAACTATTTTCAAATTATGGACATTTACCAAAATAAACAAACATATTCATTACACAGCAGGCAAGAATAAGGAAAAGAAAGACTAAGATAGTTCCTTACATCTATTTATTTATTTATTTAACCTCTAGAAGTAAAAGCTTTTCAGAGTGTAGAAATGCAATTGCTACATGCACCATGATGGATTAGCTCTGATAAACTGAAGTAAATAGCCATTCATCTTACTACTCGTGTTGGCACTGGGTGTACCATGTACAGAACTAAAATGAAAATCCTACAGACAGCCCTAACCTGGGGCCACACACTAGGAACATTTGCAAAACAGCTTCGGTAGCAGAGCTAACTCTAAATGTCCTTTCAATGCCTCAAACCAGTTCTATTTGAATCATCCACCCTACCATTCTTCTCTCTCTGTATGGATAGTTACACAAAGAAAAGCATGCTCAGAGTCGTTCATCCTGGAAGCATTGAATGTTTCCTCTCTACTCGAAGCATCTCAGGATGTATGCCCTTAGAAAACCCTTTCTCTACTTCTGTAATACAAACTTCCACGCTACCACCACCAAATGCTGTGGTAGCATTTTGCTCACCTAGCTTTTAAAGTCTCTTCTAAATACGAAGAAAATAAACTTCTTGAAACAGCAAGTATCTAAATCTCTCACACACCTATACTGCCTCAGTTTTACTGATGAAGGATATATTCCCCAAAAGAGAAACAGCACTTTCACTTTTACGGCAAGATAATTAAGAGAAGAAATTGGTCTTGCTGGAATCTGAACTTTTGATTCCAGGATGCTTTCCATTTTGATGCTGACAGCCCTGAGCAATGAGTCTGAGTCCAGTGCTCCATTTTCATCTTTGCTTGGAGAACAGGCTTGAGAAAGCCTAGATCTTCAACAGCTTATGCCAGGGCATTTAGAAAATTTTAAGGATATCATCACACCAGCAGTGAAGCGGCTGCACAAAGGTAGGGATTCTGCTGAACAGAAAGTTGAGAGTATGGATATTGAGCAACTTAGCTGTGGTAACACATTTTTTCTCTGGACCAGCCAGGAGTGACTTGCTATTCTCCAAGCCAGACACTCACTTTTACTCTCCTGACCCCTGAGACATGCAGCAAACAGCCCCTCCTACCTTCTTCCCCAACAGACATCATTAAATACCTTCAGGGCAGAACTGTTTTCTTCTTTGGTTTGTTTTTTGTTTTGTTTCTTTTTCTACAAAGCACCTTGTCCTCTCTCTCACACTGGCTTAGGTGAAAGCAATTTAGTGATTTTTCAGCAGTACAGTGATTACAATCTTGGTGGAGTCTACACAGGCAGGAGGTCACTAACACCTGAGCAAATCTGATTCCAAGCAGCATATCTCCATCCATCTGAAACAGATGAGAACTGCAGATGCCTCAGGGTATTCATTCCACAGTGTCTTGCATAGGTAGAAATGCATGTTTTGCTTCCTCACTAGTGAGCGTTTGTCAGAAATTTCTCTTTCTTAAATCTTTCCTTTTTTACAGAATCAATCGTACAGGTGGCAGTTGTCCCATCCGCCTTTCCTCTGCTTTATGAGAGGAGGAACTAAAGGAGTTCATATGCTATGGTCAAGGGCTACAGAAAGATATAAGGACTTCAGAAAGAAAACCATCCTCCTTAAGACTATAGAAGTGCTACAAAGCCACATTAGGAAGCACAGAAAGAGATCCTGTTCAACATGCAGAGCAATCAGACAAAGTAGAAAGCTCTGCCTACAGACAAATTTGGAAATGAGAAACAGCAACAGAGAAGGTCCCATACACCTTGTGTACTTGGAGAAAAAAAAAAAGAAGAAAAAAAAAAAAGGTTATTTTCAATGCTTTCAGCTCTAAACCTTGAAAAAGGTGGTGGAGCCCCAGAGCCACAGGTGCTTCAGCAGCCCTCCACAGCAAGAGGAGCCCCCAGCCCACATCCCATGACTCCAGTCTCCTAACAATAAAAAAATCCAACAATCCCACAGTCATGAAATACTGAATATTTCCTAATGAACAGTATCCTAATATCCTCCCCTCTGAAAAGAGACTTTCAAATCAGAGTGGCATGAATGATAAGGCATAAGATGTACACAATTACTTATATGTAGAAACTCTGCTTAGGAGACACAGTTCCTGCTGAGCTTGATTAATATTATTCTAAATTACAGCTATACAATTACTCAAAGGGTTTTGGTGTATATCAACTTCAGTTCCCATATTCACCTAGCACTAATTCTATTAGTATATTTCAGCATGGACAGGCAGCTCCCATTAAATACACCTCAATATCTGTACCACAGATGCTTAACACACTAAACAAGCTCCCACACGTCCACAGTCCAAAAGATCTGGATACAAAAAGCTCCAGCAGATAAATTTCTAAAACTTCTCAGCCCTAGAAATGAACATGTGCCCAGCTGTTGCATCCTTGTTAAATGTTCTGATTATATGAACTTTTGCCCAGAGGGAGCTCTGGGCTCCTCCCAGGAGCTGGGATGGGCTGAACAAGCATTAGTAAAGCTCTCAGAAAAGAAATAACTGAAAATGCCAAATCACCACAAAAACAAATTTCTTGAGTCTGTTCTTGGATCATCTCTTTGGCTCAAATGCCCTTTTCAAAGGGAGGCATCACCTGCCTTTTGGGCTCAACAATGATTGAACAGTTTGTAGACCCCAATTTTGCCTCCAGGTGGATTTTCCCCAATGAAAAGTCCAAGGCACACTCTGTTTTTGACCTCCCTTTCAATGAGGCAATGTACACCTGCCAGCACATTTGGACAAAGTTAATCCTCCCTCACACAGCATGATGGATAACCAACTGTGTCCATATGAACCCCATGGCCATCAGAGTCTACTCCTTTATGTAACAATAAGCTTGCCATACACCCAGTAGCTTTTAATAATTATCCAACACTC
Source organism: Syrrhaptes paradoxus (assembly GCA_013400615.1). Lineage (NCBI taxonomy): Eukaryota > Metazoa > Chordata > Aves > Pterocliformes > Pteroclidae > Syrrhaptes > Syrrhaptes paradoxus. The sequence continues at coordinate 13,925 of VZTO01013182.1, read as the reverse complement.
ATTTTATCTGAAATCCATGTAGTGTTTTTGTGCAGTCACACATCTGTCTCATTTCAACCCAGAGGTGGATACATTGCTTGAGCATAGCTCATAAAGTGCTTCAGGCTCTCCTCCAGTAAAGGTGCTAGACAAATTAGAGCTACTATTAGCATAGACAGCATGAACCAGCAGCAGCAGCTAGGGCTTGAACTTTTGCCTGCCAGAACAAGGTCCTCCCTCTACCACACTGTAACATCGCATCTGTCTTAACACAGGAGCAACATATCAAGCCATCACACTGCCAGAGAAACATGCAATGTGATGACCATTCAATATAGATTTTGCTGGGACCTAAAGCATACCTGCAAGCAGCACTGAAGACACACAGGGTTGCATCATTAAAGAGAGAGATGACCTCAGAAATATCAATGTGTCAAACAACTGCTAATAAGCACAAATTGAAGGGTGGCCAGATTCTGGCAGCTGATTCTAAATCAGCTCCTTGGGGTAGGATGCAACTTTGAAATGATGGCAATTGGGAGTAGCCAGTGTGGCCTTGCAGCCTGAAAATATAACATTTTCTGTGGAAATACCTCCAAATGTACTGTTCAGTCTACTCAACAAATAAACAATAATCCATAAGAGAAACAGAGGTCTTCAAATCCAAAGGACATGAGGAGGAGCCTACAATAAGTTCTTGCTCTTTACAGAATTTCTCTACCAGCAGTTTCATACAACAATCTATGCAGAAAAGCTATTTATGTTTCATCATGTAGCTTTTCTTTAGGTTGGACTTACAACCAGCTCATGACTAGTAAAGCCAATTTTTATCATCTAGAATGCTTATTCAGCACCACATCATCCTTTTCGTCATATGAACTGTCATGGGCCATCATATTCCTTTCCCAAACAAAGCACTTTACCAAGAGCTTATAGTAGCATTATCCCCATATTACAGCTACGCAAATTGATGATCAGATTACAGGTCCAATTTCAGGGGAGCTGAAAAGGTACATTGTTCCAGGGACATAGACAAGACACTGAAACGCAAACTGTGAGGAGGAAAAAATCCCTTCAGCGAGAACATGCAGTACTTTTATTGGAGTTTTTCATCCAATTATTTCCAACAAAATGAGAAGAAAAGGAGAGAGCAATTATTTTGCATGATGGATAACCATAACAAAGAGAAAGTAAATTGATATTCCTAGATCATGTAGAGAGTAAATGGGAGTGCTCATAGCAAGAAATATGTTCTCCCAAATTTGTCTCAGGCTCTGAATGGATCATGCTGCCTTGTTTTGACCTAAATTCTGAAACTAAATTTCTTTCTCTTGCATCAAATACAAATCAGAATAAATTTTTTTCTACTGCAAGTAGCAGCTGACAAGATTTCAGTCCTTGCTTTTACAAACAAAATGGCTGCTCAATGATATATTACAAGCCAGCGTGGCTGCATTTGAAGTGCATGGCTCATTTATATTCTGTGACAGATGAAGAAAATATAGTTTGAATTTGTGACACTTCCTGAAATAACTTATCATTTTGAAAGGGGCAAGCACAATATAAGCCTAATCAATGGAGTGTATTTAACATATCTATTTCACTTAATACTGTTACTTTAACACTGTACTGTTGGCCAGCTCCAAACAACAAAGTGAAGGTGCCAGCCACAGAGGAAGGATGATCCCTCAACTCTAGAATACATCATCTCAAAAGAAGACTCCTGGAACCATTCAGGAGTTGGCATTTCAACTCTGAAACACATCTGAGCAAGACATGAAAACAAAGCAAAGGGAGACAGAGGTAAAATTCAGGGAAAATCTGACTTCCCGTTATCCAGCTTAATCCACACACACATCAGTCATACACTAGTCTCTGCATGCCAGGGCATAATGAAAGTAATACCTAAATAAAGCTACAGAAACAACCTAATGTTGGTGTATCTAATGAAAATGTTTCTTTTTTAAAGACACAAAGAAAATAAAGGCATGGAGAAGACTGCTCTGTAAAATTTTCAATTAGATGGTTTTCTGTATACAGAAAGCTTTAAAGTTCTGTAATTTAGTTCATGTGGGCGCAACTTGCCTTCAGATTTGAGGTAGCCTCATTCAGCGAACAGCTATTGCATGACCTCCTCCAAATACAACTTTATTTTTATTCCACCTCACTGTTATTACCACTTAAAGTTAGGGTGAAAGAAGCAGCTGCCTTCTACTGCCTCAAAAATAAAAAAGACTGACTTTTGTCAAACCAGAGCACTTCATGTAAATCACCAGAGTTACTCCACCTTCTGTGCTGCCTCTGTGGGGAAAACAAAACTAAAGAACAAGACCCACATGTGATTTGCTCGCTTTGACTATTTCAAAATTTATTCTTTGAAGCCTCAATAAATCCATCTACATTGAAGCAAAAAGAGGGGTGCTATAGCTAAGAGTTGGATTTGGAGTTGCTTATGCCATAAATCTGGCAGCCTCACATGTTTTTATTTGATACTGGACAGACAGTAGAAACAAGGACAACACCATCAAACTGGTGCTCTTGTCAAGTTACTCTGGACCTGCAGTGAAAGTAATGAATGTTTTAGCCTCTCTATTGCTTCTCCATTCTTGTCTGGTAGCAAGATTCCCAACACATCCCTAAACACCCAGGGCTTAGGGTGGCTAATGTTTTTAGCAATCCATTTTCTCATAGCAGTCCCTTTGAATTGCAGCCCTGACACTTAGCATATCAATTGCTCCCACTATCTAGTATTACCGGCAAATTTAACAAGAGAGATTATTCAATCCTGTCACCTCAGTTACTAGTGAGGCGTTAAGCAATACTGGCTCCAGCACTGATCCCTCAGGAACACACTGTCCTATGTCAAAACACAGGCTTTTTCCTTCACTTTATTGAAGAATTAGCTCTATGTGGGGAAGACCCACCAGTGCTAGAGTGAAGAGATAACAGAAACTGATTTTCTGATGAGTTGCACCTCAGCTCACCTTTGCAAGAAAAGAAACAACACAGATCAGGTCCACTTTATAAGTTTATTATTTATCAGAAAATAATGTCAGTTGTCCCTGGCCACATATTCTTAGAAACCTAATCAAGTTTTTTCCAAAGAATTAATGAGGAAATCTGGACTCTGACAAGAGCCATTAATTACAGAGTTAATAAGAAGGCCCTACTTCATGTATTCCAAGCTCTGCAACAGGAATGCCACCTTCTCAACCAACTTGAACAGGCTTTTGCTTAAAGTGAACACCTGCCACCATCATATATTTAATACATGAATAGGTATTTTTCATTATTTGGAAACAACAGCAAACAAGTGTCCCTACGAGGTGGTCTGCAGCATTGCAATCGTTAAAATGCAACCACTTCTGGGGTTGAAAATGGTACTTTAACTACTATATATTCACACTCAAAGCCCCTGGTACTACATGTTAGTGTCCATCCAGTCCAGAAGTGAATTAAAAGCTCTGTAATTTGTATTTAATTAAATCAGTTAATAATCAATGAATACTCACACTAACTGCTTTTGAACAAACAATGAAAATAACTAGGCACAAGATGATCTGGTTAATTACTGCCATGCCTGTGGACTCTATACTGGGAAAGAAATGGGAAATTTCATGAAGCAGAGTCTTCAAATTTTAGTTCAGAGGTCTGAAAAGAGTATGCAGCATGATCAAAAGAAAAGAGAGTATGTTTAATCTGAGACTCCATCACCTGGGACAGCGATATAGCTGGGCTGTAGGATAAAGCCTCAGAGCCATGTCAGAGTTCAGAATACTCTCTACTAGGGATTAATATAGCATTCCGAAACCAGCAATTTAGGCAATTTGTAATGCATTTCTTCCATTGTATTTTTATGGTTCACGTATAACAAGTACTGTGGTGTTATTTTATGTTTCTACTCTTAGAAAATTTGAAGCAATAGAACATGATTGATTGACATTGTGCCTGCATGCCACAACACTGAGCCACGGTGTTGTGCCACCTGTCACCACTGCTGGCTACAGGAGACTGAGCCCTGCTCTAATGTTTCCCCCAGTTATCCATGGCTCATTGGCCAAAGCCCTCCACATTCTCAATTCCACTAAGAATCATCTCCTCTATAATTGTACTGATGGGAAATGACAGATTAGGAGGGAGACCACATGATTTTCAGTCTGAGCTCTAGCAAGTTCTTGATGGATTGTTCTCAAATCTGCATGCTCCAGGCTTTCCTGGCAGCATCCTAAAAGGCATCTCAACCCTCACACTGCAGGAGGCACCTGCAATTTAAGGCTGCTGAGGAATCATCTGAGCCAGAAAAGAATAGTGATCCCCACCCTGACCCTCATTTACAGACAGAAGTAGATGGGGAAGCGATGTGAAGAAAAAGGCTGATATGACACTTCTGTCTCAAAAGCAAAGGTTGAATCTGACCTACCAGCTTTTAGTGCTTTCTAAAACCATGTCCTTACTAAAATACCAGATGGACAAGCAATGAATTATGACCAGGAAGAACATGTGTCATGTACCTTGGTGAAAAGGGACATGAACTCTGTGGGCACAGCTTGCAGAGCCAGCATGTCGCCCTCTGTGCAGCACCCATTCTCAGCCCCACTGTCAAACATCTCACACCTGGCGGGGAAAATGCTGGGTCAGACTCACTGGGGACATAATGGCAACAGTAAAAAGCAAACAAGGTATTCTGCTTCAGAGAAATGTAAATAAACAGTCCTCATGCCAGCTACTTTTTCTCAAGCTCTGCATCCATTGCTCACAAAAAAAAAAAAGCCAACACATTCTTAACAATATATTAAGTTTATGTCCATTAAATTTTACCCACAGAAAGTAAAATTTGTCTGTTTTCTGCCTTTTCACAATGCATTTTTATGCCTCTAGGTCTCTGCTTGTTTAGACTCTAGAGGCTGTAAAAAGTATTCTGCACACCATTACCTGGATAAATATCAGTTGTAATTTATAGGGTGTTTATCAGCCTCCTGGTAATTTCACTATGTTAGAAATAGTACAAGACTGTATTTCAATAGATAAGATATTGGTAAAAGATTAGTGTACATAAGCGTCTAAAAAAGCCCTATTCTAGACACTATACATACACACATAACTTTAATTAAATTTTCCTGCATTTGGAATTCCACCACTAGGATACAAAGATAACAGGATCATTAAACCAAATCATATTTTCAGCCCAGCCTGATATTTCACTAGAACCGTTCAAATCAATTTACCTAACAGAGACATTTGTCCCTGGCCTGTCACCATAGCCTGTACTGAAAGTCCTGCACTTCTTTATCTTTTGGCAGGGCCATCATAAGCAAGTGACACAGAGGGTGATATATGTGAACTCAAATAAGTTATAAATCCTCCATCCCTTCATCAGCTATCAGGCTCGGTGAATTTACTCTAGCCAGCATTGGCAGATACTCCCTTGCTGCTCTCGGGAACAAGTCAGCTTTAAGATGACACTTCCTTTAAGGTAAAGTTCCTCATTGCTTTTGGGAAAAGGTGGCACTGCGATGGGAAGGAACAAACAAAGCACACATCCCTGAAAAGCAGTGATGTGCCTAAATATCAGCAAGTCTCTTCCACATATTCAAACGCTTCTCAAAGGTTTAGAAATGCAAACTAATAACCGCTCTCATAAAAAAATTAAGAGCACTGTTATTCCACTGACAAAATTTTGCTCTAAGGACTACCATTTTATAACTTCAAGAATCAGAAAAAAAAACCCCAAACACAACCCAAAAAACCCACCACCCAAACCCAAAACCACGCCTGTTTGAAGAGTGGACAGCTGTCTGCAGTTCAGGATCAAGAGAAAAAAAAAAAAAAAACAAAACCAAAAACAAAAACGAGTTATTTTAAAAACTTGGAGGAGCAGTGAAAGATAGAACATCATTCTCCTTTTTCATAGCAGCTTCCTGGGTTTCTTGCAAGGTCTCGTTGAACACCCCTGAGGATGGCACTGGTACGTGTTTCCCTTTCACACAGCAAAAAGGATAGTAATTGAAGATTTGAGTAGCCATTTAAACACCTAGTGCAAGAATCTTTGAGTGGCATGGCACACAGCTGGTCAGCCAGTCCAGATTGGTAGAGTGACATCTTTGCTTGAAGCACTTGACATGCCAGCATCCTACATTCTAGATATGTGCTAGTGACATTCCTTCCTCCTTAACTAAAGCTGAAGGCATCACTGCTGCACCTGCTTACTTGATTGGCGGATATCACAACTGCTAAGCTCCTAGACCCTCCACTGCTTCCCCCTCCTTGTCAGCGAGCAGTGGTGTTTATACCAGCACTCAAGCACCATTCTCCATTCAAGGGGCCAGATCTAGGAGGGAGCATTGCCATGGCAAGTCAGTGTCTGGATGCAAATGCCTACACCTACTGTCTGTTCTGTAGTTCTTTCTGTAGACAGACAGTTCATACCAGTGAAGCTGTAACTCTGAGCCTTTCCCTGACATAGTGCATGCACCGTTCAGCTGATAACTATTTTAGTTGTATGTAAACACAGATTTGAGTTAGAATTGAAGAGAATATTTTTTTCAGTTGGAAAGGACCTACAGTGATCATCTAGTCCAACTGCCCAACCACTTCAGGGCTGACCAAGAGTTAAAGTATGTTATTAAGGACATTGTCCAAGTGCCTCAAACACTGACAGGCTTGGTGCATTGACTACCCCTCTAAGAAGCCTGTTCTAGTGCTTGACCACCCTCTTGGTACAGAAATGCTTCCTAATGTGCAGTTTAAACCTCCTCTGCCACAGCTTTGAACCATTAAACCACTTTACTTGTGATTTCTAAATCACAAATTATCCAAAAGCTCCTTGATAAGCTAACATAAATAACATGTTCAAACATGTCCCCACCAAAACCAAAATATAGACTTTTTGTTCAAGAGCCAGTTCAAACCACTCCGATATGGCAACAAGGTGCAATGATGGGTAGTGTCAAGTTCAATACAAGAGGTGCATTGCCTCTGAAGTTTCTGCCAGAGTAAGCAGGCTATCGGGCAAATCTGGTGCATCACAGAGCCAGGATCAACAATTAGATGAACAATATATTTACTGTGAAAGCTCTGGTACAAGTTTTCCTATCCCAGAATACTGAGGAAAGCATAGATATGGGTGCCCTCCACACACCAGCATTTCCTTTATTTCAGGCACACAAGACTTTGGAATAGTCAAGACAGCGGGACTGGTTCAATTCTGAGCTACAGCCAATCTGTTCCAGCCTGGACCATCGAGGCTATAAACCCAGGATTTTCCAGTCATCAGCCTCACAAAAATAGCTTTCCAGACTTTTTCCACATGCAATTGTAGTTCAAAGCACAAAACATCAATATAATATAATAAGCTTTTCTCTTTTTTAAGATAAAAATAAGGCAAAGCTTTAGTCATTTAAAGTCTAATTTCAGTTTGGAAAAAAGCTTAGGTCAATATTTATGATTCATGTCCCCTTCTCCTAACAAGTTCAGCTATGGAACTTCCAAACAGATATTGTTCAGCTCATTCTGCTCTACTGCCTGCCTCCCCTCTCAAATGTGCATGCACAAACACACGCACACACTTATACACTCATCTCAGTCATTTGATACCATCATAAAAGCAGCAGTCTCTTCTTTTCCATGTACACATCTCATTATCCATCCTTAGTACACAACTTGAGTAATGCAATTTACTTCAATGTCACCAAGAGAAAGACACTCTTCTGGGACTGTCATTACCATAAACCACAATCTGCTGCCAATTTTTATGTCCTTATCCACCCCTTGTTTTAACTTCTTTATAAATGAGAGCAAAGTGTTTTGCACTTCTGGTGTTCCTCAGTTCAGAAATCTTCTCACTGCTTTTCCTCTTCCCCCAAAAAATCATGCTTTACATTTTGCCTCCCTCAACATCCCTATATCTTTCAATCCCAACATCAGGGCACAGTGCTGTTGCCCTGTCAGTGCCCATCTGTACAAATTTACTTCCCTGGTCTGTCACAAATAAACCAACCTCTCCAGTCCACACCAAGCTCTGGCCAGCACCCTCAGAGGGCCTCCTGCTACTGCCAGATGAAGCAGGACAGAATATTAGAACAGGCCATCATAGAGGTGCTTTATGAATAAGCCATCTGAAACCAGGTTCCTAGAGCAGCTCATCAGCTGAACAGAGCTAAAGTTGCTTTTACTATTTACCTGTATAGTCCTCTGGCACTAGCATAAGTTAAGATGTCATAACAGGTTATGGAAAGAAGCTTGAGTCTTGAAGATAAGATCTCTGAAAATTATCAATATTTATATTTTTAAACAAAAGGAATAAAAAAAACTAATAACAAAATATTAGAAGGAACTAAAGAGATTTTTTTTATCAGTAGGTTTAATAATAAGACAGGTTCAAATCAAATCTACCCAAATCAAGATATNCCCTTCTGCATACAAAGAGAAAAACATCTTTGCTCATGAGAAACAGCTACATTTATGGTAACTAAGACATTTATTTACTTTAATTACGTTAATTCATGAGTTTTAATCAGGTCTCTGTTTCACTAAAATTCCTACCCCATAATAATTTCATTAAGATATTACCAAGAATCAGACAAAAAGAGGTGCTGAAAAGTAAAGAAACTACTTCTATTGCTCTGTCAGGGAGCACATATATACTCCAAACAAACTGCGTTCCCTCTAGAATATTTCAGATTAACCCAAGCAGTCCAGGTGGTGCTGGTCACAGTATCGACCGGTGATGAGCCAATACTGGACATGCAGCCTTTCATCACTGTATCAGTCTTTTGAATGTTCTTATGTTTGTGTACATTTCTGTCATACACTGTTCAGGGACTTCAGGGTGGAAAGGTTTTTAAAACATGGCTTAATCATACAACAGCATGTTTCCTAAAACCTTGCAGAACTTCTGCAACAAAAGGGAGAGCATACCCAGTTCCAGCGTGACTAAATATATTTTGCCTCCCTGAATTCTTCTGCTTTCAGAAGGCTGGGGAATTTTCCTTCATCTATTTTTATAAAATGTGTGGGTGGCAATGCTGTATTCTGTTGAAGAGCTGGCATAGTCCATCCAAAGGTACAGAGAATTATCTTGGTACGTAACTAGTCCAAAAAGCACTTTGTAATGAAAGGTGCTACAGGAGCTCAAGTATCAGTGATCATGTGTTACTGAAAGATTCACAGTCTTTCCAACACTTTACCCCTTGTAGACATTTGCAGAGACATAAAACACATCTGCTCCATTTTGGCTAAGATTTAATGTCCACATCTTGCAGATGTAAATGGTAATGGAAGCCACAGGGGAAGAAAGAGTTGGGCCCTCGGGTGAATGCAATGATCCCACACTTTGGCTAGGCAAGAAGACTTAGAAAGTTCATTCCTTAAGGGTGGAAAACTACACAATGATAAAGACATCACACAGAAAATAGCCTGGCCTGGCAGAGGAGAACCCAGGTGCTTATTACTAGTTCCTCTTNGTGCTTTATGAATAAGCCATCTGAAACCAGGTTCCTAGAGCAGCTCAACAGCTGAACAGAGGTAAAGTTGCTTTTACTATTTACCTGTATAGTACTCTGGCACTAGCATAAGTTAAGATGTCATAACAGGTTATGGAAAGAAGCTTGAGTCTTGAAGATAAGATCTCTGGAAATTATCAATATTTATATTTTTAAACAAAAGGAATAAAAAAACTAATAAACTATTAGAAGGAACTAAAGAGATTTTTTTTATCTGTAGGTTTAATAATAAGACAGGTTCAAATCAAATCTACCCAAATCAAGATATTGTCTCCAAGCTGATAGTTAAGTATCTGAACACTGAATATTGCCAATACATTCTCTGTTAGGGATAAAAATCTTATTTTTTGTGAGCAACTTGAGAAAAATGGTTTGGAAAACAAGACCAACAGTCCCTTGTCAGAGGGAGCACTTCTGGATCTAAAACCAAAAACACGTGGGACTTCAAAATCCTAAAAAGAGGACTTTTATCTAGATTGTAATTGAAGCTGTTCAAAAATACTAGGAGAATCATTTCATGGANGAATATTTCAGATTAACCCAAGCAGTCCAGGTGGTGCTGGTCACAGTATCGACCGGTGATGAGCCAATACTGGACATGCAGCCTTTCATCACTGTATCAGTCTTTTGAATGTTCTTATGTTTGTGTACATTTCTGTCATACACTGTTCAGGGACTTCAGGGTGGAAAGGTTTTTAAAACATGGCTTAATCATACAACAGCATGTTTCCTAAAACCTTGCAGAACTTCTGCAACAAAAGGGAGAGCATACCCAGTTCCAGCGTGACTAAATATATTTTGCCTCCCTGAATTCTTCTGCTTTCAGAAGGCTGGGGAATTTTCCTTCATCTATTTTTATAAAATGTGTGGGTGGCAATGCTGTATTCTGTTGAAGAGCTGGCATAGTCCATCCAAAGGTACAGAGAATTATCTTGGTACGTAACTAGTCCAAAAAGCACTTTGTAATGAAAGGTGCTACAGGAGCTCAAGTATCAGTGATCATGTGTTACTGAAAGATTCACAGTCTTTCCAACACTTTACCCCTTGTAGACATTTGCAGAGACATAAAACACATCTGCTCCATTTTGGCTAAGATTTAATGTCCACATCTTGCAGATGTAAATGGTAATGGAAGCTACAGGGGAAGTAAGAGTTGGGCCCTCGGGTGAATGCAATGATCCCACACTTTGACTAGGCAAGAAGACTTAGAAAGTTCATTCCTTAAGGGTGTAAAACTACACAATGATAAAGACATCACACAGAAAATAGCCTGGCCTGGCAGAGGAGAACCCAGGTGCTTATTACTAGTTCCTCTTGCACCAAAAAGGCCAAAAAAGTCACATGGCTCCAACACTAAGACTGAAATCTTCCTAGAACAACAACAAAAACACAAAAGAGACTGCTAAAGGGGAAAAGCCATTGCTATAACTGTACTTCAGATGAGTCATTGTTTGTATCAACTGACACTATCACAATAGCATTAAAAAAATGACTTTTTTTCGTCACAGGTGACATTTGTCCGTGTTTAGCATTTCATTCCAATTGGGTGTGAAAAACAAACACATGTAACAGAAAGGGGAAAGCCACACAGTTACTAAAAGCCACACAGTAAAGAAAAAGGAACTCTATAAAGGTGGTACATTACATGCAAAGAGAGATGATTTTGCTGCTTTGGGATTTCCGCAATGCTGTAGGGAACCTTATATATTATATAAAAATCCCCAACTTTCACTAAGACTTATCATTAGATCTTTTCCTTTTTCTTGCATACTTGTACTTATTTATCACAGTCTATAAAAACTAATTATGAAGTGTAAAAATGTTAGAATTAATTTAAAAATGGTTATATATCTATGCAACCTAATTCTGCAAACAGCTCCTCAATCTCAAAAGTACTACATACAAGAAATGGCCTCCTTTTCTTTAGACTGAGGTCACACTGCCTATACTTTGGCATAGGACAAGGCATAAATGCCTTAAAATCCCACATATCCTATAAAATTCACATTCTTATTCCCCTTCTAGGGTCTTGCTTATGCAGCAGATTTTCCCTATCAGGCAAGAGCATTTCTACACTCCAAAAATTATATACTTGTCGTTTGATGAGAGCCCCGTTTAGGCACACTAGAGAGAAATAATCAAAGAACTCATTCAATGTGCCCACTCACGTAGGCCCACTTCTCCTTCAACAGGCCAATGCTTTCCAACACTTCTTGCTATCCTTACATGTTCAGGACTATCCTTATATGTTCAGTCTTGGCAACCTTTTATACTCATGCCATGCGTTGCTTGCTTTTATCTGTTGCTCCCTAAATTCTACTCATTTATACTAGTAAACAGTACACTACTTACTAGACAGTTTCTGATCAGTCTGCCTTTTCATTAGGATACACGCAATCTGCTCAACAGACAAGGCTCCTTTAAGAGACTTCCCTTTTTTTAATGAAGTGGCTGACAAGTAATTTTATTCTGTTTCTCTGAAATGGTGTAGGGCCAAAATAAGGGGACACCAGCTTATCTCCTGACTTGTTAACCTTCATCTGTCTCTCCCCCACCCCTTAAAAAAAGGGATGTGCTGTTGGAAAGAACTGGCTAACGCTGCAGACGTGTTTCCATGGAATAAGTGCAGCATTAGAGCAAACTTCTGAGGTACCCTCTATACGTCAGATTTTTTCTGTATATGCCCTTTCAGAGAAGGTACAGGAGCCTCTGACA
>VZTO01013181.1:0-15088 GCA_013400615.1 Syrrhaptes paradoxus | reverse complement strand
GATTCTGTGATTCTGTGATTACCCTGTTAGCATAACACAACTGAAGCTCCTTGGGCAGCTTTTAAATAGAACCATCTTTGCTACAGTCAGGAGGACAGGAGAATCTCAGCCTTGCATTTTTGAGGTGAAACAACTATTTGTTTCAATATATAACTGATTTCATAATTAATTTTGTGCTTCTCCCAAAGGCGAGTTTCCAGGAAGACTCAGATGTCCCACAGTAATACAAAAATTGTCAAGGAGAGAAGCTTCAGCCTTTAAAAGCCAGAACACACTGTTAGACATATCAAAGCGGAATGAAATGTATACCTTTTTAAAAAAAAAACCACAAGTAACATAGCTGTTTCTAAAGCTTCTCATGGTCTAAAGAAGTTTATACAGATCAACCAGCTAGTCAACCTCAGAAGCTATGAGAGGAACCAGACCCATAAGCAAAAGAAGACAAGAAAATAATAAAGAGAAGGAAACTCCCAGAGAAAACCAATTTCAGTTCCTAATTTTTCTTGTTTATTTAGTTGGCAATGAACCCAGTAAGGGATCCAAACCTAGCTCCCTGAAGCAAGTTTCACCTAATCTTTCAAGCAAGCAAAGGTTATTCATGAACACTAATCTCAAGTGTATTCCCCTGCCGGGTTCATCCTTACTGACACGGTGCTCACACAACACAAAGGTCCTTCACTGATCTTAGCAGAACAATAGCAACTCCTAATCTGTTCCACTCTCATCAACAGGACAGAGAAGTTACTAGCAAATTGTTCAGAATGTGCTCTTCTTCCCCATGCCCTCTTTCCTTCCTTTTTAAAATAAGCTCTTCCCTCTGTATTTTAAGGAAGATCTGACAAAAGACCTAACGTACTCTGTCTTTCCTAACCCTGTTGGTGAAGAGATACCTACTGGGTTTTATCAGCAGCCTGGTTCCTCTTCCAAAGGTGAGTCTTTTTGTGTCACCTGAATACACACTGCCAAAAGCTCCCTTACAAAAACCCCCATGCTCTTCTGCACATTTCAGGTTCCACAGCAGGGGACTCCAGTCATCGAAATAAAACTACACGTGCAAAATGCCTGCTAGACATCCCCACAAAATGAAGCCTGGGTTATTTCTTCTCTATCTCCTAGCAGGTTTCACATCATTATTTTTTACAGGTCAAGAAAGATGAAGGGCCCTGAGCATCAGATGCTTTGGCATAGCCAGGAATAAACTAAGACCCTCTTTGCAGAAATCATACAGTTAACATTTCTCTTCCAAGCTGTGCCTTGTTAAAGAAAGAGAAACATTACACCCCACAGTCGTGAGCAGTTTTGCAGAGGAAGATATAACTGAGCCGTCAGAATGTCTGACTGGGACACCTGGTCCAGTATTTCAGAGGAACAGAACTTCTGCAGGCTCTTCTCTCTCTGTTAATGCACATTAAACCACCTTTCTTCACAGGGCAGAGACTCGCCAAGTCTATAAGAGCCATCTTCTCCTCTCTCTTTTGTCTTGTTCATATAATTCCACACATGGGTAGCCCTTGAGGTACTCTTCAAAAGGGATAAAAAGGCAAGGAAAATCCATTCTTTTATACTGTCTGAAATGGCTCTTTCTACCAAGGAATACCAGGAAGCTCAAGCAGATTAAGAAATGAGTCAGTTCTGTAGTTTGAGGAAAGACTGCTCTCGCAGTCTGTGCTGATTTACACTGTGAGTAGAAACTTCCCACTGTAATTCCTGTAAGAAGGACTCCCCTCATAACAGACTATTACTATCAGGCCTTACAGAAAACCCAGAATTTTCTTGCTGCTCTCTGGACACTAAGTGTTCCAGCCACACTATCATTTCAGACCTAGAAGCAGTAGCTACGGAAGGAGATCCCCTCTCTAGGAGCATTATATATTATCAATTTCAAGCATCAGGTTCTCCAGAACTTCTCAAAATACTTTTGTTCAGATCATGCACTTACTTGGTTTAACGCTGAGCCTTGTTCCTTTGCCAAACTGCAACTTGTCATAATTGTTTCCTGAATTCACACATCATTTGATTGCTTTGCAAAAAACTTTGCTGCTCTGCAATTGTACACAAAACGGGGAAATGCCTGATGTGTGATGATTTCTGGACAGGAATGAACCAAGATGATCCTATCGCAGACTTATTTAACCTGTCAAAAAAAACCTAGGCATATATTTGAAATCTCATTAACATTTTTCCCTGCTGTAAACTACATGGATGGGAATATTTTTGCACCCTAACTACAAGCTTTTGTTCTTTGCTCCTCACTAAGAGTTGAGATCTTATATGCAGACTCAAATACAAGAGAGAGAGAAAGAGAACTTTCCCTTGCAGTCAAATAATTAACCATACTACTAATGAAGTTCTGTGATAGAAATGCATATTTCAGTTATTCATTGCACGTGCTGTGCAGTCCCACGACTATTTAAGTGAATGACTTGTTTATGTCAGGTTTTTAGAAATGCAACAATGAAGATATCGTGAATGTAACTCCACCTAGTCCTCCTTTTTTGCATCTCATCAGGGCATAAATCACTCACTGCATTTTGAATAGGATCCAGATGAAGTCAAGTCTGTAGCTGAACTAACCTACACGTTGTGGAGCCCACTTACAGAGAAAACCTTGGGTTTCCTCCTGTCATTTTCTACATATTGCTTGTCACTACCACCACCCCATCCCTCTCCCCCCTGAATTTTCTGCTGTTTGGAAAAGAGAAATGCTTGTCATAGAATTCAGCAGAACCACAATTTCTCAGCTATGAATCTAAGGAAAATTCTGTCAGAAATACCATTCTGACCACAAATCAAGAATCAGGACTTACTAAGATTACTTAGCCTTAACCCCTACGTAACACAGTCAGGAAAACTGAGTGTAAAATTCCTGCAGTATTTGAGGCTGTCACAACAGAAAAATGACACTCTACGGATTGGCATTATGAACCAATAACTTGAAACAGGTACATTTCTAAAATAGCTTTGGAAAATTTCAGATTTTTTTTTCTCTAATTCAGAGAAAGTGAAACTGGCCTTTCAAACTCTATTTTCATGTCCTTCAGTAAACTTGATCACCTCACCCTACTGAATCTAGGCCCCCTGGCCTTTAACCAGCTGCCGGAAGAATATCTTGGGAATTTTTCTTTCTTATGTGAAAACATACAGTCATGAGAATGAACTGCTTAATTTGTTTTATGACTGATATTCAGCTTTCAATTTCTTCCCTCCCCACTCTTTATTTATCTTCAAGGACAGATAGATCTCCACGTCTTGAAGAACATGAACAGAAACAGGTAAAAGGTAGAGTGTCTTTAAACAGACTACATTTACCTGGTGTCACAACTAACCGTGTCCCCTGTCCAAATATCTGTTTTTTTCCTCCTACAGTTGCATTACCTGAGAGTCTTCTACAAAAATCAACTCTGAGTTTGAACTTAAGAATTTCTTGGTCAAAAGAGTTCCAGGACCTAACTATAAAGAAAAGGTTATGCCTTTCATAGTACAAAATGGAAAAAACACCCGGTCAGATACAGATAAATATTTTAGGGGACATGCTGTCTGGGCTGTTTTTCTTCCTTTCCTCCTCAGATATTTTCTTTAAACCAAAACTGCAAACTGGAAATGTCTTTCCTATTTGCAAAAGATAGTTCTGATATTTTTCTATTAAGTGAAGAGAAAGTTAATTTTACTTTACATATTTCTGTTTCTCAGGTATATCGACCTCTCATCAGCAGCACAAATGACCATTTTATCCCACGCATTCAGTAGACAAGAAGTCAACCAACCTGGTAGAACAAGACACCATCTTAAGTAGCTCGGATATCTAAGCCTGAAAGGGAGATCCATTAAACTTCCAATTACTTCTTAATTGCTTAGCTTGCACAGACAAATGCAGCAGTTTTGAACTAGCATTGCTAAAGTCTCAAAAAGGTAGGAAATCAGTAGCTCCTTATTTCATAGCCCCTGAAAAATCTATCCACTTTATCGGGTATTGGCTTGGAAATGAAAACCTGGCGCTGAAGGGCTTGAATACAAACTCCTTTATAAAAGTACCTCATTGAAATTGCAAGGGTAGAACAGAAGCTTGAAGTTAGCCTGTCTCGTTTATACTGCTGCCCACTTCTAGGATGAATCTGAATTCATCGGATGAGTGTGCACATGCTCTGGGAGAAAAGATCTATGACCAAAGCACAAGAACATTTCTGCATCCAGCTCTGCTGCGGACACAGGAGTCACGCTGAATCAACTCCCACTGGATCTGGGATGTGCTCAAACACTACGGTCTGAGATCACTATTTTTACTGGAAGACTTACTTGGAATCACAAACAGGCGAGTTCCTCCACCAAAAGTGAACTTTCCATAACCACCAGTCACACTGTGACGAGGTGCTTTACGTAAAACCTTACAGGAAGAATTAACAGATTGCCAATCACCACTGAATGATAGAGTTAAACATTGTCTAAAAATCTTTAGGAGCCAGTATGAAGCAAAATGTCTTGCTGTACTGGTGACTGTATCCACAGAAATTTACTTTTGTTGGTTATAATTCTTCTAAACTGAACATCACAAATGGCATCAGTTAATCCTTTATTGTCCATATCAGTATAAGCTTTTGGGTCTGTAAAAGCAAACAAGTTTCACATTTCACTACTTTTTTCAATTAAGATATTTCAGATGAAATATGGATACAAAAATAGGACAGTGTTTAGCATTGCCACATTTCTCTGTGACCATTTTTGTGCCAACTTATTAATTTTAAAAGAATAAAAAAAATTTATCTGAATCATGCCCTAGCAACACAGTACATTTGGGAAGGACATGGGGTTGGCATAAAAAAAATCAGTATTGAAAGTTTTTTCAGTTTATGGATACTCACCAGGACAGAGACAAGATATCCTAAAGCTTAAAAAAAATTAAATGTGGAAGTCTAATTAGTAAAACTGGGTTGATATGAGAAGCTGAACCTTGGAAACAGAAGTGCTTGTATTTAGATATTAAATTCTTCACTTCTCACTTACTTGGTATTACAACAACTCTGGTTCCTTGTCCAAATGTTAATTTTCCAAAGTTTCCCATATTAACACAGCCAGCAAGTGCTTTACAAAAACCGTTCTGAGAAATATATCTGCCTTTTTAACTCTTTCTCTCCTAGAAGAGAAGCTAACTAAACACAATTGGGAGTATTAAATTATGATATCCCTAGTTTATTACTGAATGATACTCATGGCTTAACTAAAGACATTACCCTCAGCCTGTTACATATAATTGTATGTGTCCCTGTCTTTTCACTCCACTTTAAAATGAAGACTCACTTCTTTCATTGAGGAGTAATTATCACTCCGCCTTATCTATATATCTACTTTCAAACACAAAAACATTTACAAAGCAATTCTTGACTAGGAAGAAAATACCTGGTTTTGCCATCAGTTTATTTCCATTCCTGAAGGTGAATTACCAGTTGCAGGGAGAACTCAAACAATGGTATATGCAGTAACAAAAGCTTTAATGAACTCATTTGCTGGCAAACATGATCAGCTCTGGCTTAAAATTCAGAGGTACTTACTCCCTGTGAACATGCTCGCTAAACATATTGCAGCAAATTGCTTCTACTTCTGTGTAAGAACTGTGTCATATCCAACCACACAGGCAGGAACAGTTTCATCCACAGTATTGAGCTACTACAGGTGAGAAAACCTGTTTTTGTCTGACTTTTGTAAGTCATCTGGAAATAAATGAAAATAGGCACTTCTAGAAACAACTAATTTCTTACCTGCTGCTATTGAAGATCGATTGTCTTCCTTGGGACAAAAATCCATGCATATCGATATTTTCTGAACACTAAAAAAGCTGGTTACCAGAATACTAAGGTAAATAATTGGTGGAAGCTAAAGACACTACAAAATATTTTTCATCAATACATTTCAGTGATGAGGTGCCCCAGGCAAGTACATTCATAAATTCGTAACAACCTTTGATACTCCAGGGCTTTAAAGACCCAGGTTATATGTAAATTAACAGGCGCATTTCTCAGAATATTGAAATAAAGTACTCACATGTCATTCCTGATTTCCATTCTGGAAACTCAGAATAAAACAATGACCCAAATCCTCAGTCAATGCTAGTTTATGGCAAAACTAGTATTGGACATCTGTGGCCTACATCTGTATGCATGCAACCCTCAGAAGCACAGGTGCTTGCTTTCTAAAGTCTTTCACACTTCTTTTTAAGCTTACATGGCTTTACTGTTATGTGCATTCCTCTTCCAGATTTAAACTCGACTGCCACCTCCAAAATTAAACCACAGCAGAGCTTTACAAAATCCTGGCCCTGGAAAGTTTTGATCCATGACAGACTTTCTCCTACTCAGTAAATGTTCTGTCAATTTCTAACAGTGAAACTAGTAAAAACCTTCATTTGAAAAGTCTTTCATATTTTAGCCTTGGCATGGTGCAAAGAAATTGACACTCTAGACTACATGCTCAGGGAAATCAGATGTCTTGAGACAGACCCAAAACATACCCTACACACGTGAGTTATCCAAACCTAGTACAGATGTGCTAGTGTCCCTCTGTAATCAGTAGAAATGCACAGACATTTTTCAAGCACAGTTCTCATCTCAAGTGTATTAACTCTAAAAAACCATCTCAAAACCCACTGATGAAAACAGAAGCAAAATCACCCTGGGCTAGCAGATTTGACCTTGAATGCCTTGTATTAAAGGGAGTAAACCTGGACTTGACAAGTCTTACAATTTTGAAATGAACATTTACTTATTCCTTATCTGGAACATAACACATCTACCAACTGTGGGAACACAGATAGTTGGAAAGTTTCTCATTAAGGGAAGAAATTATCTTTAAATCCCTAAATGCCAAAGCTCATCACAGAATCATCAAGCTCAGTTTTTGAGATTTTTATTTCTGGTACTTACCTGGATGAACAGACAGCCTTGTCCCCTTTCCAAAAGTCAGCTTTTCATTGGCACTGACAGAGTTTCACTGTGACAAAGAGCTTTACCAAAAATGCTTGCTGTAGCTTTTGACTCAAAGGAGATTTTTAACTTTGATGTGTATACAAAGATCTCCCAGGGTGTTTCTTCTCAAGCTTCCTAGATCAAAACCCTAGTAAAATTCTCATGACAATTCACTCCTGTGGATTCCACTTCTGTGGGATCCCATCTCGCCAGCCCAGCTTATATCTATCATCAAAGAAATTATAGTTGCATCCTTCTATGATGACAGCAACTGTAGAAGTTAGAGTAATTAACTATAACCATGAAGATGGATTAGGAAAAGGAAGACAGCAGTAAAAAATTTTTCTATAACACTTCCTCCGTCTACCTCAGTTAGTGCTTATCTTATACCAGCTTACACCAACCTGCAACATTGAGGCACCTCACATCAAAACCATCTTAACTCCTCATGCAATAGAGCCTATAAACACAGCTATGATATGTCTTCACTTTGGGTTGGTTTCTTTTTTTTTCTTTTTTCAAATGGCCCCCATCCTCTGAACAGCACCAAAATGGTGACCAAGCCTTAAGGATTTGTTCCTCCCTAAGATTTAAATTTACCTCTGCTCTCACATTCACAGTTTTCGAGGGGAAAAAAAACCCCACAAACACTTCCATAATACTTTAAAGCTAAAATTGCGGGCAGACACTCTACAGAGCAACTCAGTTCCACTTTCTGCCTCTATTTTCATAATAATGGATGCACAGAGATTCCTAGAAACCAGCACTGCAGCCCCAAAATTCAGTATTATCTCTTCTTGTCTGTACATGACTAGCTACACATCAGTAAGCCTGAAAATTTACATGCAAACATAGCAGTGGAATAATTCAGATAATTCTTTATTCCAAGATGATTTTCTTCTCCTTCTTCTTCTGTTATACTCACTTGGATTTACCTTCAGAAAAGTCCTTGTCCCAAAGCTAAGTTCATTGCCACTTCCAGCATTCCCATTGCCTTAGAAGCTATTACCAAACCACGTGAGTGGCACTCAGAACTCAGATTTAAAAACCTGTGGAAGCCACTCAATTCCGGGCAACGTTGTAGAGCTGCTCAGTAATTATTCTGGAATGATCAGGTTCTTTAGTGTTCTTCAGACTTACTTGAATTTATTGTTAAGCTTTTCCTTGACATCAAAACTGTAAGAAACTTTACAAAAACCTAAGAAACTTTACAAAAACGTGAACTTTAAACTTGCTGACTTCCCACAACTTAAGCAAGGAGAATTACTTGTTTCAGCCTGGTGCAAAACATGTTCTGTTCTTTAAGGGAAATTCAGAGTTTTACTTCCAAGATCTCAATTTAGAAAAGATGTTTGAGACAACTAGATGCTTCTGCCCCCACCACTTCCTCAGAAGTGTCTATTAGACTTTCACTGTAAAACTACAAAAGCACGTAATTTTCTATGACAATGGGAACTGTACAGAGCTGTATGGTCTGCTATAGTGATGTTGACAAAACACTGAAGTATACTAAATGCGTTCTTAAATGTTCACTTTGAATTAAGTGGATACAGGATCAGAGCTGATGAATTAATGAAAACAAGTATTGATTTGATCTTGCTAGTCTAGTTTAGTCGTAAACCAACAAATTTCATTGAGTTTTCCTCCGCTGAGCTTTACTTGAAAGCACATGCCAATATATTTGGACTTTCTTGAAAGCACATGCAAATATATCCACTTTCAAATAAGTGTCATGATAAGAACTGTTCAATGCTATGCCACCATGAAAATATCAACAAAACAGCCAGCTTGCACCTGATACCTTATTTAAATTATTCAATACTAAAGAAGCTTCTAGGAAATGGACTGAAATTCTCCTTTGTCAGTTGTGGGACACTGTAAATCTGCTCCTAAACCTCATCAATTTTGCTAAAGCATCTTCAGAAGCACCAGAGTTTTATTGCAGTCCTATTGTAAGCATTGCCAAGCCCCTCTCCATCATATATCAATAGTCCTGGCTAACAGGGGAGGTCCCAGAAGAATGGAAACTTGCCAATGTGATGCCCATCTACAAGAAGGGCGGTAAGGAGGACCCAGGGAACTACAAGCCTGTCAGCCTGACCTCGGTACCGGGGAAATTTATGGAACAGCTCATCTTGAGTGTGCTCACATGGCATGTACAGGACACCCAGGGGATCAAGCCCAGCNGGTCCAGAGAAAGGCAACAAAGCTGGAGAAGGGTCTGGAGCACAGGTCTGATGAGGAGCGGCTGAGGGAGCTGGGGTTGTTTAGTTCAGAGAAGAGGAGGCTGAGAGGAGACCTCATCACTCTCTACAACTGCCTGAAAGGAGGGTGTAGTGAGGTGGGTGCTGGCCTCTTCTCTAAAGTAACAAGTGATGGGACAAGAGGAAATGGCCTCAAGTTACACCAGGGAAGGTTTAGGCTGGATATTGGGAAAAATTTCTTCACTGAAAGAATGGACAGGCATTGGAACAGGCTACTCAGGGAAGTGGTGGAGTCACCATCCCTGGAGGTGTTCAAGAAACATGTAGATGTGGTGCTTAGGGACATGGTTTAGTGAGTTAGGTGGTGTTGGGCTGGATTTGATGATCCTTGAGGTCATTTCCAACCTTAATGATTCTATGATTCTATGATTTCAATCTTGAAAGGATTACACTTTGACCAAAGTTTGGTGTATAATTTTTTTCTTTCCTATACAGCTGTGTCTTAATAAAAATTCTAATTAAATGGCTTAGATTCTAGAGTGGTTGACCTCCAAGCCAGATTCTGCACAGAGCTCCTGCACCCTATAGAGCAAAACCCCTTTTCTGCTGACACGGATGTAGTCACTGATCACCACAGGTCCACCCCTGCTAATGGACAGTTCTGTGATCCCAGCTGTGATGGGCTTTCCTCTCTGCATCAGAATTCAGAACACCTGACCCTAGGTAAACAGCAGGATTTATTCAAACCTGTCCCATCCCTGAACAGGGAATTCAGTTCTCCTACACACTGGACAAGGTTATGTCCAGTGAAAGGAAACTTACAAAATCTTGTTATGGTTCCTTTCTACACTTTTTCTCTTCATCTGTAGAACAGAGAAGCTGAAGCAAATCTGCACTGATTCTACAGAATCATGCCCTTACAGGGTTTAATTAGAGTTGTTGAGCATGCTCCTAAAGCCAGACATTGTGTGAAAGAAAGTGCACGGTCTTCATAGTGGTGTAACACATCATCTCTATTAGGTGTTGATCCAAGGAGCTTGATCTATTCTAAAATAGGTAATTTTTTCCTGAGGGAAACTGACCTTGCACTCTCAGTCTCATTCTTTTCAAGACCTGACCTTTTAATGGCCTTTCACATCCCTCTCTACCCCTCTCTCTTCTGTTCGTACCAGGATTTACTTTCAGTCTGGTTCCAGTCCCAATGTTGTTGCCCAGCTATCCTCATTCACACTCTAGCTAACAGCTTTATGAGAACCTACAACACCCTACAGGGGTAGTGCCTGCCCCTACTGTAGTTGTCTTTTTTTTTTACCATCTTTTGTGGTTGAAAATGTACCACTTAGTGCCACTTTCAGCGTTGTTCCAGTCCCAGACGTGAACTCCTTTTTCCTTCACCATCTTTCAGCCCATTACCAAGAATCTGTTTGTTTTTCCTTTTAGTCCTCCTCTTTGCACCTTCCTTTTGCCAACTGTAAAATGTGTCATGTCCATACAAAATAACATATCCTATTTGTTAGGCTAATTTTTCTAATTAATATTACAAAGCAATTCCTTTTTTAATCTTTTTGAACGCAGAGCTACAGCACCTGAGTAAAGGCTTTCTAATGGAAATTCTGTTTCAACTTACAGACCAAGGTTAAAAAATTCAGGTTATATTACCAACTCTTTTAGAAAGGAGACAACACCACGTATAGCCACATAATTACAGAATAGTTGAGGTTGGAAGGGACCTCTGGAATCCATCTGGTCCAACCCCCCTGCTCAAGCAGGGCGACCTAGAGCCAGTTGCCCAGGCACATTTTCAGACATCTTTTTAACATCCCCAGTAAGGAAGACTCCACAACCTCTCTGGGCAACCTGTGCCAGTGCCTGGTCACCCTCACAGTGACAAAGTGTTTCCCGATGGAGCCTCCTGTGTTTCAGTTTTGTGCCCATTGCTTTGCATCCTGTCATTCTTGGCTTGCATTTTGTAGTTTCTAACGGCATCCTCCAAATTGCTCAGAGGCTAGTATTATAGTGCAGAGATTTCTAAAATTATCTAGTTTGAGCTATTGCAGACATTCATGCAAATAAGCATATCTGCTTTCAGGCCTACTTTCACTGACTTTCAGACATCCCCTTCTGAAAGACTCGCTTTGAGGTTGCTGCACCAGCACTGTGCAGTAGCTGAGAACTTTGCATTACATTACTGGCACTATGTCCCATCACAAAATTGCCGAGTGCTCTTTTCAGCTAGGATGAATGACAAGCCTCACTTGGCTTCACTTTCAGCCTCCTTCTTGACTGGGTAAACTGCTCTCAAGATTCAGCTCTCAGTCTAATTCTGCTCAACTCATGAATACTCAATGTAGGCAGGCAGACTCATCACATCGTAGACCCCTGAGGGCAAATTTCTGTTCTTTGACTTTGCTCAGTTAAGTGCAAAGCTTTCAGGCAGCTAAGGTTGTAAATTGCAGGCAAAGGCCATTTCCTAGCACTCAATGATCTTTCTTATTCATTGGGATTTTCTACTGAAACATATCAGGAACAACCTCTTTGTGTCGCTAAAGAAAAGCAAACATTGGGATCTCCCCTGTGGGCTCCTTTTATTTCCTCACAAAAGTCAGTCACTTCTCTTCAAGCACTAGTGTAGCATTTACTTCATTGGGGTTTGAGTACTTACAGCCTCATTTCTTTCTAAATAATGTTTGCATCATTAAGACCCAAGATATTTTACAAATAGGGCTGTCAAAAGCAGTGGCCTAGAATTTATGACTCTCAGCAACAAATAAAAAAACATGTTGTTAGGTAACAGTTCACAGGGATTTTGCAGGAACTGATTTTGTAAGATATCCAAGAAGCAAACAAAAATGTCAGATATCATAAATAAGGATTAAAAACCACTGAAGTACATAAGAACTCTATTAGTGTTTCTAGAATATGATATATAGATATCTGTATAGTTTTCTTCAAGTTGCAGTTTGAGTATGCCAGAAAAGATGGATTTACGTAATTGAGCCTATAGTTATGCATATTTCTCATACTTGAGAGGAAACAACCTATCTTTACACAAAAAAATAAAATCAGAAAAAAAGGTCAGAAATTCTTACACAGAGTGGGATTTAGTGTCAGATATACTGCCTTGACAAAAATTAAGTTGGTATTTGCCACAAGTGCTTTCACCCCTATAGAAAGCTTTGCAAAATCTCATGTGAGTTAAAAAAAAAAAACATAAAAAAACCAACAACAAAAACCAGAAAAGACTGAAGCATCTAATTATTTTTTAATCTTATGTGCTAGTTGTATTTTTTCCTCAGATTGCTGATGTACAGAAAAGAAGCATTGTAGGATTTTAATCATAATTTTTCCTTTCTCAAATATACCTTCAAATCCTTCCCAAGAGGACAAACCATCCTACACTGTGTTTCTTCTATAGCAAGCTGTAGCTTTCAAACTCTTCCTCATGTAAGACGGGGCTGGCAATCACAATCAGTTTGCCCAGTCAGAAAGCAGACCTGAATTTACAGAACGACATCAAACTGATAATACATCACTTAGCAGCAAATGTCTCGGCTGATACTGGCCTTGAATAATAATACACACAAATTTAATTTTATTTTATTTCAAATTCATTGAAATGCACAAGGAATAGCATGATCTATTTTGCACATATCCATCCATTTGCAGTGTGTTTTTTCCAGTCTTTCTTCCCTGTCTGTACTTTCTGTTCTGAGTGTCACCCCTGGGAAGTTGCCTCCTCACTATATTAGACAACAGCTTTGAAAGAACCTACTGTCAGCAGGGTTTTACTGATCGTCTTCCTTTCAATTCACAAAACAGGCTGCTGTAGTTGGCAAGGAAGTGATATGTGCTCCAGTCAATTTTTTTCAATTTTGGGGGAATTTTAAACGGGAGCAAGGACCTTGGAAATACCATCCTCATATTTCTCTAGCTAAAACTGAGCAACTTACCTGCTGCTAGACATATTCCACACACAAATATGAACTTCTCAGTGATTGTGACCCTTTACAAAAATGACTTGCAATCTCTCCTGAAATTTAAGATGTTTTCATTGCACATTATGAATTTTAACTATTCCTTATCACATAGAAGTATTGATAATTTTTATTTTAAAACAACTTGACAATGATAAGCAGGGATTAAATATTCAAAGCCATGAAAAAAACATTAAAATGAGCGGCATGTCCAAAACCAGTCATACCTTTGCCTGCTGAGAAAAAGTAACTGACATAATTGAGATTAAATAATAATTCTGCAGTAACTCTTCTAAAATAACTCCACATGCAGACTTTCTTTAGAGCAAAAAGCACATTTATTCTGAAATTTTTGCTTTTCTCCTAAATGTAATCATGCTTTCTGTGTCACACTCCATAGATTAAAAAAAACCCATTTTGAATGGATATTCAGCATCACTGAAAAAAAATCTGTGCGTCACTTCCAGAATAGCTTGGCCAATCAGTTCCACTCCAGTCAAGCAGTCTCACGCACATTTACTTACAGCAAATGAAAGAATAAAAAAATTAGAACCATCAGCTGTTCAGATTTTTTTTATTGGGTAGCAAAGATGGCAGGGATTATGTTTTTACTCAGAGTTGTGGTGGCTCAGTTGAAGACTATATGAGGTTCCTGCAGCATAAGTTCCCTTCCAACTCCCAGCATCACAGTGCAACACCACTTCGCAAAAAAAATCCCATCTTACCACATCCAGCTCAATTTTTATCTGTAAGTCAGCCATAGCACAATTTGCATTTGGAATTTTTCTTTTGAGTGCTGTTCCCAGGTTCCAGAAGTACTGTACAACACAGTGAGGAGGGAGGAAAGGGAAGGAGGGAAGAAAATAAAGAAGAGAAAAAGGGAGAGAGAGAAGGAGGGAGGGAGAAAGGAATCACTATTGTTCAAACTATAAGTTTAGTGGTGGGAAACCTTTGTGTCTGCTCATGCAAAAATTATTTATATACAAAATTGTTAGCTTTCCAAGCTGCTCTGTATTTGTAATCCCTACTAAAGTCAAAGATTTTCAAGTAAAAGCTGTCTGAGATGTGGGGAAGAAAAACTGCCCAGTTCATCACAGGATGAAAAGCAGCAGATCAAATCACTTGACAGTTTTAAACATCTCACCCAGAGTTCCAATTACACCAAGTTGATGCTACTATAAAATACAGAAATGTAACATAATTAAAGGAAGAACAGACCTATTCTCTCTTTCTGTTTAAGTCATTCCATCCTCCCCTGAGTCCCTGCAACATTTGGGTGCATAAGGAGTTTTAAGGAATTAAACGTCTCTCTCCTATTTCACACAAAGTGGACACCAAACATACGTCATCTTACCAGTGTCCTATAGCAAGTGATCATCTCTAATGCCATCCTCTGACATCTGCCCTCCCCTTGATTGACTGTACCACTGAACCCAATTACGTCTGTTCAAGAGCACAATCCCCAGTATAGTTGTTATTGTGACTACAGCATAGCTAAGTAAGAGAAGGATCCCTGAATTCCCAGTTTGATGAAATTTAAGAAGCATTACACCCAGGTTTGAGGCACGCAAAACTCCTGGCCAATGGTAAACACATTTACCTGTTTCCAGAAACAGCCAGGTCCACAGGCAGAACCTGATGGAACTGGCATGGCTTGGTCCTTCCACAGTGAGAAACCCTTCTGCAGAAAATCTCACAGTTCAAAGCTTCACCAGAAAAACACAGCTCCTGAGTGCATCTCATCTGTAGCCTTCCAAAATGCAACCAGTTGCCCTACAATTTCTTTATCACAGGGCACCAGATACTGCATTTGTATCCATCCATCTTCTTATCAGCCTCTCCATTGCCTGAAGCCAGAAAGTTTGTATTGCATGCCTTGCTCTTTCAGACTTCCTCCTTGTTTAGCAAGACATCCAGACCTTTGGAAGACCCTCACCTGCTTTAGATGTGTTATCAA
>VZTO01013180.1:29256-43243 GCA_013400615.1 Syrrhaptes paradoxus | reverse complement strand
ATAGAAAAAAAAAGAGAATAAAATCAATATTGAGGAATAATAAACACATAAATCTTGATGAAGAGATATTAAATTTAAACTGAAATGATATTTTTATGCAGAAATGCTCTCATACTGCTTAAAGGTCCTATGTCTCACCATCTATTGCATTATTCATCAAATAATTAGAACGTAACTTCATTTTGTACACACATCAAACAATGTGAATTCTTCTTTCTTCCAGTTTTAATTTTTTTTTTTTGTTGGAATACCTGGTGCTAAAGAGTTCTTGGCATGAGTGGGATTTTTTGTTAATTTATCCATATTAGATTAACCTCAAGAAATTTAATTATACAGGTTAGACTGCAAGATGGATGCATTTGAAACATTTCTTGCATATGTCAAAAACATGTTCTGACTCCAGTTAAAGGCAAGGAAAACCTATTTAACATTTAAGAGCTACACTAGTCTCTAAAACCCATGAGTACAACTATAACAAATATTTAAAATAAACAATACACATCTAAGGAAAAGTACTGGTACAGGAGTATTCTTTCTTTGTGCTGTGAGAATGTGAGTAATCAATGTAAGAATTTCATAGACAGCCACTGCTTCCTATGGATTAATTAATGAAGTTTCATCTTTGGATCGGAATCATCAAAGCTCCAGGACAAAGCATCAGGACTTCAGGAATACTGCAATATGGATGTTCAGAATCACAGATTTGTAGAGATTGTACACTAAGGAAAACAAATCATTGAGGTGTTTTTCAAAACTTTGATCAGAATCTCTAACGGATCTGTAGCAAATGGTACTACTTTCTCTAATGGGTTCTAAATTCAACCTCAGGGGACTGACATTTGGAGATCTTTTCTTCTTCCTTTTCTGCCAGACTGTCCTTTGGGAGAAATGTGTATTACAGAGATTGTCGTCTGAGCATGATACCCAGGCCTCTGATTTAGCTGGATGCTTAGATTTCCTTGTACATCCTCGGAGGTGTTCAGTCACAGGATGAATTATCAAGGAACAGCCATTTGTCACTGACATTATGGTACCAGAGGCACCATCTCTAAGGATATCTTAATGATCCCACTACCCCCCATCTCTACAAGCGGTGCTGGGAGACAGCACATACATGGCAGGGTGGCACTGGTGCTCCTTGGCTTCTCAGCCCCACAACTCACATGTGACTAACGAGCCCTACAACCAAGTGTGCCCATGTGCCAGCACCAGTCTCAGAACTTGTGTTTGTTCTCTGGAGCATGGTGACCCCGTTTCTGGTACCCTTGTCTATGGTCTATGTAGACCCAGCTGCAGAGCCACAGGTACCAGGATTATGTCTTTTTTATATGCAGCTTCTTCCAACACAAAGTATTCATGATGATTTTATCACAATCTCCGGGCAGAAGATAGGGTTCTTCCACACAGACCTATGATCTCATTGCTTTCAACACACAGTGTGTGGGAGTTTCATACCGTGCATCTGTCCAGAGAGCATCAGTGGAAAGTTTTAATAAGCTCTCTCGGTCACTAAGACAATTCTGTTTCAGCCCTCTATGGAAATGCTTTGGTGCCTACCTCTTAAAATAACTGTCATAATATTTTGGGGTTTCCTCTGTGCTTATTTTCCATAATTGTCTTTATTATTAAAGTCAAAAAGGGATTGCTTTGAGTTACTGAGTTATTTTGTGACTTCCCAGAAGTGATGTAAACAGGTGAGGCATATGTTTTACGTTTATCACTAAAACCATAAATTAGAAAACACCCTTTGCAGTACCCTTTCAACTTTTCTGTATGTTAGAAAATAGAAAAAGCTTAAGAGCTTCATATAGTTTCCTGACAGCTCCCTGAAGTTTCTTTGCCTTGATTAGGCAGTACAAATAATCTACCTGTCAATCAGAAAGTGATCATTTCTTTGTTTCTTTCCAGTGCAATACCAGCACTGAGCAATTATAGATATGATTAGATCTCAGTAACATAAACAGTTTCCGCTTCTGATGTGGACTGATGACCCATTGTCAATTAGCAATTGTGCCATTCCTTGTAAGAGCAGTCACTTTGCTTACAAGGATCATTCTGAGATGATACCTTAGCCTGCGATGCAGAGATCTCATGTTTCAGGCCATAACTTTGGGTATTGGCTGATCCTGACACTTTTTACTGTTTTCCTAATTGACTCATTGACATACTTAGATTAGACTCTATACATAGACAGAATCACTTGCTGAAACAATTTTTCCACATCATTTATCCATAAAGAAATTTTGTTACTGTTAACTAGGTTATCCAGATTTTCTTCAGCACTTGCATTTGCAAGCTTAACTGTTTGAAGATTCTTACACTTCTCTTGAGTATTAATGAATAATTTGTTACTCTACATATTTTAATACTATTAAAGCAAGAGAGGGGATGGTTTCAACTAAAAATATTTTCTTTTAGATCTTGGATAGCTTTTAAAGTTGGCTGGCTTCGATTCCTTCTTTCAGTATTTCCTCCTGGTTTTCTAACGTTCTTGTCAATTATAGCTCTAGGTTCCATGGCTGTAAGAACTATAACTTAAGTATTCTCTTGTAAAGACACTGCTAATGTTTCTGAGGGAATAACTGGAACAGATTTACTGTGATTGCCCCCACTCTTTAGGCAGTAACTGATACCATCTGGAAAGTCTCCAGGTCAGAGTTCTGTGTTCAGATGGGAGCCTTTCCAACTTTTCTCCTAGTTTAACACAGCTTTGAGAATTTAATATGTGATTTTGATATCCAGCTGTTTTCTGATCAACTACTTGTGTTAATCTGGTCTTTGTTTTTAAGTCTGAGAGCACCAGCTTCTGTTTTCACCTTTGTGATGCTTTCTCAAGTGAATAACAATTCAGTTTTTTTAAAAATTTAGTCATAAGTTGGTCTAATCTTTCAATGATGTTATTTACTTCTGTTTTCATGTGGGAGACACTGTCACTGACCAAGATGCCTTGATGTTCACGTCCCACAGGTAAGGAAAATCTATATTAAATAAATGGTACTTAGCTTAATTATAGGGCCTGGAAACAAGGAAGCCTTAAGAGAGGGAAACTGAAGCAACTATAGCAACCAAGAATTGAAAGAGGAATTTATTATGTAAGTTTGGATAGTCCTGTGCAATACCAAACTTTTCTTTTGTCTTAGTTCTAAAGAAGAAAAAAAGAAATAGAAATCATAAGTGTTAAATAAGTTATGCTTAAAGAATCCAACAGATACCAGAAGAGAAACACCTTGTAAATCAGAAATTCTGGGCTTTAATAAAGAAACAACTACCCAGCTGGTAGAAAAGGTGAAATAGTGCTAAAATCAGTTGTACTGTACTAGTTGTCCATATTCTAAACAGAGAAACAACAGGTTAATAAACAGTAAATGGGCTGTCTTGTCTCAAACGATTCAGATCAGATTCATAAGATCCATATATTCACAAAACTAACATTTCTAATAGTGTAGTTTCCTTTTTCTTGAAATCTCCTTTCTGAAACACTGGTCATCTAACAGCGTTGAAGTTTCTATTTATATTTTTCCATGGTAGAAGTAAGTAAACTATTTTTTAAAGCCACAATTTAAAAAAGTAGGGCTAAACACAGATAGATATTGCTTGGAATTACTTTATGAGAAATTAAGTTTGCCTGTAAATATGACAATTACGTCCCTTTCTTACGGCACACCGAACTTTTTCTGGCAACAGTTTGTTTGATAGTCCTTGAATAATAGACATGATCATTTACTTGTAATTTGATATTTTAATCAAATGAAAACTGAGCGTGAGCTGTGCTTGAAACTTGTATTTTATTATTTGAAAATTTTAAGCTTTTATAGTCAAAGAACCTTGCCCTTCTCTTGGCAGGGTTATAAAAGTAATAGGAATCTATATTTCCAGGATTTTCTATATTTTGAGTGATTAAAGATGAATTACAAATACAGAAAATAAATTGCAAGTGATCACTTCATTAACATAATACTATTCTTTCCTGTAGCCTAATGGGCTGTTTAAGAAAATCTGATGACCCAAATGATAAAAAATTTTGGAAAAAATCTTCTCTATCCCTCTTAGCTAGAGATCTAGAGTTACATTTCTTTCTTTGTTTTGTAAAGAAATTCTCTTCTGCCATCTCTTTACCAAAGTAAAGAAAAAATTAAAAAACATCTCTGAGGTCCAACTGAGGTACATGTAATCTATTCCTACTAAAATCAATACGAGTTCTGAATTTTAGACTAAGTCCTCCCAAGGAGATAAAACCTGGAGAACCCGCGGCAAAACCACAGTTTATTTGAGCTACACAGCTCTGGATTTTTTTCTTTTTTTTACACCGTTTTATACGTTTACTTTTTCTCTCTCCCCACCTCCTCCAGGCTTTAAGAATGTAACTTAGCAAAGCACAGCACTTAAATCTCGATTCTGAATTCATGTCTCTGTAAATCTGTAGCTATTCCAACCGTATTTAGCTGAAATAAATAAGAAAGTTTACCCATCTCAAACATATGCAATTCCTATTTCTCACTGCTTAATCTGATCTACATTTATTAACTGGCAAATAAATAAACTCTTACATAAACCAGACGTAAACTCAAATGCAGTGTTGTTTTCCATTTGGAATTAGTCTTCAATTTCTTTTCAGCTATGAGCATTCCTAGATGCAGCAGTGTGAAACTTTCATTTCATGAGATGACAGAATTATTTCATTCCATTTTGCAATGAAATCTCCAAATATTAAAGCTTGCAGAAGTAAATGCTGAAAACAAGTTATATTTCATATTGATTAAACATTGAATGTAAACAGTGTTGAAATATTTTCTTTTATTTTTTGAAGATTTTATTATACTACAGAAAATCAAAGAAACAAATTTATGTGTTTCAATATAGCTGAAACAGGGTATTTTCTTCTTTTTTTTTCTAATTGTCTAATACAAAATATTTTATTTAGAGTTCAACTTCTGATGATCTCTCTTCTCTTTTTTTGTTTCTCTTTGTTTTTCATTACTATCTAAACTGTACGAAGCTGGAGGCCGTTGTCCTTTACCACCACACATGGAAGGAAAGCATTGCTTCAATCAGTACCAAGTGTCAGCACAGGGCTGTGGAAGGTAAGCAGGCACGGCTATTTGAGCAGAGGTGGCAAGGGACAATAGAGCTGGGAACTAAAGCTGCAGACTAAATGAACAAGAAGCTCGGTGAGGAAATAAGGCACAGAGAAAGGTTTCAGCTCATTTTGCAAACTGTCCAATAGCCTCTGCACAAATACTTGGAGATTGTAAACTTATGTTTCAGTCAGTCTTCCTTCTCGTGCAGCAGCCAGTCACTGGCTGCCTTGGGAATGATTTCCTGACTGCTTTGGGAATCATTTCTGTACTACTTTGGAAAAGACTTGTCTGCAGTTAGGCAATAGCTTCTTGCAATGGGCTTATTCAGCTTGAGAAAACTTGTATACAAGGTTTAGAAAATCTTTGACAGAAATACTGAATTCCAGGAGATAAATTAAAACACAGAGAAAATCAGTGTGAGTTGAAAAAAGGCAGTCCGTAC
Source organism: Syrrhaptes paradoxus (assembly GCA_013400615.1). Classification (NCBI taxonomy): domain Eukaryota; kingdom Metazoa; phylum Chordata; class Aves; order Pterocliformes; family Pteroclidae; genus Syrrhaptes; species Syrrhaptes paradoxus. The sequence goes on along the minus strand of VZTO01013180.1, from coordinate 37,723 downwards.
TGATATATAAGCAGATATCTTTCCTTGAAATAAAATCAGATATTCTAGACAAAGAGAGCACTGAAAACAATGATTAAGTCTGTCTTAAAAGAGAAGAATTAAATATTTAATTAAGATTCTCAGTCAATGTTATCTTAATTGACTCATACATCATTCTGTTAACACTAATGGTAAATTAAATATGTTTGATCAATATTCAAAGAAAGAATTGTGGTTAATTGATGTTGATCTTAATGGGCATTACCTTAAAATATTAGCTAAAGTACATCCACAGCTGTAGGGATCTCATATTACCGTATTAAATTCCAGGATATCATTTGAAAGAAAGCATTAGTAATAGTTAGTGAGGTTTCCTTATATATGAAGAGGAACGGTAACCAGTCATCCCAGAAAAGAAAATTAAATTATACCCTTACAAATAATATATTATTTTTCTCATTACATGGTTTTTCCTTTTCTATTGGAGTACTCTAAACAATTAAAGACTTCTAGATTGTAACTTTACACCTTTGTTGAATTATGCTGACATGCAAAACAAATTAATCGAATTAATTAAGAAAAACAAGTGCAGTAAAATGCAAACAAGTACAAAAAAAAAGAAAGCGGTACACGAAGGAACTGAGATCAGACACCCAGTTGTTGGTTGCAGAAGAATCTTAATGTCCTGTGGAATGAATGGATGTTAGAGTCACTCAGACTGGGATTTCCAAAATGGGCTAGCAGTGGATAATATCTCTGTTTCCTACCTGCTTGAGAAGAGTCAGCTTCAAGGGAAGCAATACTCAAAGGAAGATCCCTAGCACTTTCTGAAGTCCCCATCACTCGTTATTTCCTAGAGAGTAAAGGAAGGACAAAAAAAATCATTAATTTCTATTTCAAATTTTGTCCTTGTTTTGTTGCAGATGGCTATCAAAATCATGGAATGAGAAGTCATCTGACATATATTTCTACACTGTTTAGATTACAGTAGCAGGTAAATTCTTAGAGTTCACCATTATTTTAGTTACTTTTTAAATCAAGTTTAGCTACTCATGTTCATGTGTTTATGGATTCTTCTGTGTATCATATGGAAATGTTAGGACTGATTATTGTGGTGAACAAATCAGGCCGTGTGTTTCAGGACACATCTCAAAAGGCCTCACAAAATAAATAAAAGTCTTAACAAAATGATCACTGGTACTGAAAATGAAAATTAAGAGCACTGCTCAATTTGCAAAGCATGTCTTTCTACTGATAAGAAATCAGTGAACAGAAAAAACAACTACACAAGAATTGCACCTAGAGTGGCTTGGCAAGGCCAAAAATATTTGACCCAATGAACCCCACTTTGTGAAGAGTAGGATAAATTCATCCTTTATAACACAACAAGGCAGAACTGCTGAAATAAATAAAAGTCTTGCTGGCATAACTGAAAAGAGACATTAGTAGAGCAACATTTTGTATGTTGAGAATTCAGTAGGCATTAGAGTTCACTGTTTTTAATTCCCCCTGAAACTATTCTTTCAATTTTTCCTGCCTTTCATTGCTTTCATTGTTACGTTGCGTAAGTGGTATGCAGGGAAAAAGAAATAGGAGAGAAAAAGAGTGGCCTGTACAGTGGGAAAAGTGGCACAAGAACAGAAAAAACAGGACGTAGGAAGTTTTGTGATATGCAAAGAAACTTTGTTAAATAAATCTTAAGGTTTCAGAAGTTAGTGCTCCAGTTTCAGGACAAATGAAAGTGAAGAAAAACTACACTCTTAAATCTTTTTAATTTTGCATATTCTTTCCATGACAGACTTTTTCAAGACATAATGCTGCACTATTTTTCAATAAACTATCATTGTTCTTTTTTCAAATATGAATAAAAAGAATATGTCACGTCCTGTAAATTTTTATATATATTCTGGCACTGAGATCTTTATATAGCTTTTATTATCTGACAGATTTTTATCTGAGACATGGACCATTTGGTCTAGTTATTATTTTCTGGATTTCATAAAGCTTTACCTACTGCAAGGTATATAAACCAAACTGATTTAAACACACTTCTTTGTTTCCAGGTGCATTTTGTTAACATCATATTAATTCAGATGAAAATGCCTTTGCCAGGCCAAAAACGTAGCACAATTTGTGTTTTTTTTTAAAAAATGACATCATAGTTGCTTTCAGTTGCATGATTTAAAGAAAAAAAAAAAAAAGTCTGTTACTGACCTGTTTAATACTTGGGATAGACTTTAACATCTAAAGTTCAGTCAGCTTGTCCTGGCTAGGTATCTAGTTATATTTATGTAGACATAAAGAAAAAATAATAATGGTGTTTCTATTGGATATGTTGAGCTGTATCATAGATCTTTTTCTGTTGAGTATAAAACAAGCTGAAATAAATGGTTAAGATATTTAACTAAAGTTAAGAGGAGTTAATTTTATGTTTGGCATTTGCTCTGCTGCACATCTGACTGTATTTTTCCAGCTACTGTTTAGAAGAAGTGCTTTCACACTGCACCCAAGGCTTGGTCTGCCATACAGTGAGCAGCAGCATTCAGACACAACAGAGAGATCCAAGGGGAATGACTTTTCTTAACCTTTGTTTAGTCAAGTGAGTATGCAGAGTTTAATTTAATTATTTATCAAGAAAAGTTCTAAAACCAGAAATAATCATACTGAATTGGATGCAGAATTTCCCTTGTGTGTCTGATTTACAGTTAACTTTTTGTGTCCTCCACATGGTGAAATCTACTTTCCTTAACCATTAATCTGCTTCATAATGGAAACAGAATGACAAGAAAAAAAGCATTCTTATTTTTAAAAGCAACTGGTTTTCCCATTACCTTTTATAATTAGTGGTTTTATGGTTTAAAAATGAGAATATGGACCTGTTATGTACCCTGAAGTCCCAATAACTTGGAGTCAAATCAAGTGCATGATCATCATCAGCCAAGAACACAATACAGACTTTTTTCTTCTGTTTTTGTTTTACAGACGGTGATACATTATGCAGTATTTGACTTGCTCCTAACTACTGCAGAGGATATTCTATAGGGAATTGGATTACACCCTCCACTAAAATAATGCCAGTGCACTTTATTGCAAATGTGAAGTGTTTGCCATCCTGAAAATCAAGCTTAAAGTAAAATACAAGCAGATCAATTCCTCAAAATTACATCAAAAGAGAAAAAGTATAAGCAACAAGAAAAGTCCAAGAGAATTTAAAACTGCTTAAACTCAAAAGAAATGTCAAATTCATCTACTAAACTTTCTTATTTGAGGTGGAATTAAATTAAGTCAAAACATTAGGAAGGCACTAAAAATTATTGATGGTATTGTGAGTAATAATAATTTTTCCCACTATCAACAGAGTTGGACTTACTAACAGAAAAAAAAAAAAAAGCAAAGAAAGAAAGGAAGGAAAAAAAAATAAAAACTTCGGAGAGCTGAAAAAATTAGACTGGAGTCTGGAGATATTAAAAACTGAATGCATATAGCAGAAGGCTCTAATTCTAAATAATCTGAGCTGTCCTGGGAGCTCAGGATTCACCTACTCACAAGCATAAATTTGCTTTGTTTGGTTTCCTGTCTTCTTAAGAGTTGGTAAGAGCTTTATTTAACCAAATTGAGCACAGTATCAAACCCCGGGCTTCAAACACTTTCGAACTTCAAGCTCCACTCCAAATACTGTTGTCTGACACTATTGCAGATAATTTATGTTACCCATTGTATTTATTATGGGATTCACCCTCAGTACTAGTAGTAGTGCACAAACACTGAGGAGCACTTAATCTGCCTCCAAAAAAATTTTCAAGAGATACTCAGTTTGAAGATGGAGCTATGACAAATAAGCAGCAAAATATCTATTTTTTCTCTTTAATAGTGCACTGTAAAAAAGATGCAGAGCTAAGGTGACCTTGATCCTTCTTCCTCATTATTTTCTCACAGATAAACTTGTTTCCTTTTTTTCAGTTAGTGATTTGAAGGTTATGTTTTCAATGGAAATGGAAAATAAGAACCCTGACCCCAAAATTGGCACTTTGAGCACTGCTTCCAAATACACAAACCAATTCCTGCTCATTTCAGAAAGAAATCCACAAATGCAGGCGAGGGCAAAATCTAGGATGATTATTTCGCTAAAGTGATGGTTACAGCTAGTGATTCTGACAAAATTGTATGAGGACAATTAACAGGCAACAAAGCATTATTCATTACTAAAAACACCCTAGCCATCAGGCAGAACACAAAATAAGACCAGTTCTCTAAACAGAGAAACAGAATAAAACTTATTTTTCTTTTTTCTCTTTTTCAGATGACAAAGTTTCCCTAAACTCTGCCTCAATAGAGTATGTTCTTTATTGGCCAGAAAAGCCTAAGCAAGTGTTGGTATCTGTTCATTTTAGCACAAATTCATTACAGAGAGTTTTTCTGCAAAGTTTGAAAAGGGATAGTCAAACAGGATTTGTTCTTTGTAGCTTTTTGTCCAGTTCTTTCAGTCTTTTCACCTCAGTTTCAAGAGATTGCTCTTCATCTTCCTAAAGCCCTTTCAATATTGTCTCTCCTTTCATTTTTCTTTCCAGCAGTTTCCCTTGGTTCCCATTAAAAACATTACCAAAAATCTTCTACCTAATCTCCTTGGACTTGAATTAAATCTGTAAATTCCACTTATCACTTTCTCAAAAAAAAAATTAAAAAATGAATCATTTTGGGCATTAAAGAAGATCTTTTCCTTTCCAAAAAAATATAATTTAATTTAATTAACTATTCCTTTGTGATCAAACCTTCATTTCAGAATGCTGATGTAACCAAATGTTGCTGATGTAACAGGCTGCATCTCAGACTGAGCCCTTTGCAAATTTCCTTATACATGGATCAGTGATAACTGAGTCTAGGTGTGGAGTTGTGTACAAAGACAGTAATAGGAAGGACCAATCTATTTACAGTCTCACCATGAAGGCAACTTGATATTGTTCACGGCTGCTGCATGATTGACCATGCAAATAGATTATTATCATTCTCATGAGACTACCCCAATGCTGATAAAAGACACAAAAGTTTTGCTAGTGGGCTTAGCACCAGCAACTTAATATGAATTGAGTATATTAACTAGAAGTGACTTCAACATTGACCAGTCCTTCATGAATTTCTCCCTTTGATCGTTTCTTGGAAAGGAAACAGAAAAAGAAATAGGCTGTTATTGTGTACAAAGTAATTAAAAAGGGAATCATTATGCATTAAAATACTGAAACCTGCACTTGAGGCAGAGACAGTGTCAGAGACAGGTTGCTTACCTAATAAATCCTGTGTGCTTAATTCCACATATAGCTGCACTTTGGCAATTCTGAAGTATCCCCACGGGGTTTCTGAGTTTGTACTGAGCTTTGTACTGATACTTAAAATGTACGTTGGGAGCAGATCTGGGTGTCTTGGTATCCTGGTGTATCAACATTCAATTTTCCATTTCTCAGAGATGGGCAGAAAAGATCAGCAGGAGATCTCTCTGCTGCTGCCTCATATACACATAATTCTTTTTTAATATACAACATCTACTTTCCTCATATTATACTGCTTCAAGTTCACTTAAAAAGTGAAGCATTCCTGTCCATCATCCCTCACAGAATGACTGGAATATTCCTTTAATCCTTTAGTCGCATCACATGGTTGATTTTCTTCATAATACCTAATGCAAAAGATGATCTCTCCTGCCCTAAGAATATAAGCCACAAATGGAATTGAAGGGACTTTAAAGAAGCATCAGAATGCTCTAAGAACTTTTGGCTTTTCTGCAACCGAGGCATATGGCTAATTTCCTCTCTCAAAACAAAAGACATGTAGTATGGGATGTTAAGTGGCAGCTTCTTCTGGCGGACTCTGGGGCCAGGGATACCTGCTGCCTGGCCACTGGAGCCCAGCCTGAGGGTCTCTGTCCCAAGATGATGGATGCAGCTGATGCTTTCCCTCTTGAACCTCTTTACAGGCTCAGCCAGCAGCAAAGTTGAGGATGTAAACCAGAGACAGACATATACATGGAGGACACAGACACGGCCGAGTGCTGAGACAGCCGCAAACAAGGAGCTGCCTTCAACAGGACCCACATGTAGCATCACCAGGACTCACATGGAACAAGCAGCCAAGTGCCCTTCCCCTCCATCAGCTGTCAAGATTGAAGGTCACTAGTACAGGCACACACACAACACCCCCTAGGTTCCCGAGCACATGCACATTTGCCGGTCGCCCAAGTACTGTCATGGCCTCTCTGTCTGCCTAGTATCTCTACTGGATCCTGGGTGTTCTTAGCCATTATTTTGGCCATGGACCTTCTACTCACCAGCTGGTCCATCTTGAAGCTTGCTAATGAATTACACAGGCACACTCCCACGCACAGCAGGTTTGGGGAAAATGCAAAGACTCTGGCAACCCCCAGCATCCAGCACCAGGTACACGGGCTGTGACCCATAGACCTGCTCCAGCTGTTGTCGCTGAGCCTCTGACTTGCTTTGTTCACCACGGTCCGCCAGTAGCTGCACTTGGGATGCCCACAAGTCCCATCCTAGTTACTGGAGCTGCAACTTCTGCTCACTTCAGTAGCTGACACCAGGAGCCACAGGGTATCTTACCTCTGGTCTGACTTCAGTCACTGGCACCAAACCCGCTCACACAGCTCTCACCAGGAGCTGGCACTCAGTCCTTACAGCTCTCACATGAGAGAGAGTGAAATTACACAGAGATAGTTAAAAAAAAAGATGTAATGAGAAGATAGGACAGACTGCAGTGATCAGACACAGGGCTCAGCCAGACAAGTTTGCTGACCAGACCCAGTTTACATGTGACCAGCCCCTTTTATATGCCTGTTTGATTAATTTCCTCTGTGTTTCTCCCTGTTGCCCTAAATATTCCTTCAGTAGTTTTGCATTGTCCCATAGGTCACTCTTGAATACTCCAAATCCTCATGCTCCTCTTATTTCTGCTTCATATCAGTATAAGGTCCAGATTGGTCCTCTCCAAAGCTGTGCCTGCAGTTTCTTGATGGCTCAAGAATTAACAAGACAAGTTTCTAGTCCTTGGCATTGTCTCTGTTATCATTTGCCTGCCAGGTTTGTTTCTCTGTGTGCTCTTGTTTATCGCTTCCCCCTTTATTTCCTATACCCTTTTGTGCTGAAAAGGTCCCTGAATGAATAACCTCAATGACACAGATGTTCTCACCTTCCACTTACGCTTAAAAAGTAGGGTGAGCCTGGCCAAGCAGCTAGTCACCATGTCTAGCCCATGCAATTTCAAGGGCCAGCTAGATATTCTAAAGACGTCAAGAAAGGAAGATCTCGAGAACACAAAGTTTTCCATTCCTTTGTCCCAGCTGTCATGAAAAGGAAGCAAAATATTTATTATGTCAAAGAAAGGGTAAGTTTCTTTATGACACAGGAGACTTCTGGAGAATTCTCCAAGGACAGTTCTCTTATCAACCAGGAACTCCCTGGTAAAGTACAAGGACAGTGTATAGTGCTGAAATAAGACCATTATTCTGACATATTCAATACACTCATAATTTTTTGTGGTGGTGTTCTTGTTTTTAAAGTGAATAAATGCCCCATGGTATGCAGTAATGCATAACTGACAAGCACATGTAAATACTCATAGCAGAAACAAGTGGACTTTTCACGGCAGAGTACCTTTTGTCCATATCCTATGAGGTAAAGAAATGTTAAATCTTCCTGTATGACTCACTTTCTAAAAATCACTTCATAACTGAAAGAAGAGAAACTGAAGTAGTACGAAGTTTAACTTAAGGACCATATCAAACAAAATTTACATCAGAAAGTGAAATTATCTTTTTTTTTTAAAAAAAGCATGTTATTTGAAAACTTTCTTGTGCTACCTGTTATTTCACATACACATAAGGGAACATCATGGGAAAAAAAAAAAAAAGAGGAAATTAAACAAAAAATAACCCCATAGACAAGATCCTTGAACACAAGCAATCTGTTTATTAAATAGCAGAAAATGCTCAATTTGGTATTGAGTCTAAAAGCTTACTACCAATATTGATGAAAATGAGATATAAAGGTGACTAGGGTTTCCTTCTGAGTTTTTTTTCCATTTTTATTTCATGACCTGCTAGCAACTATTTTTAAGAAGTGTTATTTAACTTCTGATGAGGGTTCATGGTTACCTTATATCAACCTCATAATGCATCCTCACTTAAAGGTGTGCAAGACTCAGTTTACCAGATGTCTGTGCAGGTCTCAGGTCTGGATTTACAGTTAATAACATTTTGTAGCTGAAAGGATGTTCAGATAGAATCATAGAATCATAGAATCATAGAATGGTTTGGGTTGGAAAGGACCTTAAAGATCATCCAGTTCCAACCCCCCTGCCATAGGCAGGGACACCCTCCACTAGCCCAGGTTGCCCAAAGCCTCATCCAGCCTGGCCTTGAACACCTCCAGGGATGGGGCATCCACAGCTTCCCTGGGCAACCTGTTCCAGTGCCTCACCACCCTCA
>VZTO01013180.1:3631-28894 GCA_013400615.1 Syrrhaptes paradoxus | reverse complement strand
AGGTCCCTCTGGATGGCATCCCTTCCCTCCAGCGTGTCACCACACCACACAGCTTGGTGTCATCAGCAAACTTGCTGAGGGTGCACTCCATCCCACTGTCCGTGTCTCCAACAAAGATGTTAAACAACACTGGTCCCAGTACTGACCCCTGTGGAACACCACTTGTCACTGGTCTCCACTTGGACATTGAGCCATTGACCACCACTCTTTGAGTGCAGCCATCTAGCCAGTTCCTTATCCAGCGAGTGGTCCTTCCGTCAAATCCATGTCCCTGCAGCTTAGAGACAAGGATGTCATTTGGGACTGTGTCAAAAGATTTGCACAAGTCCAGGTAGATAATGTCTGTTGCCTTTCCTCTATCCACCAGCGCTGTCGTAGAAGGCCACCAAATTCTATTATTGGTAGAACAGGTAGAACACCTCAGAAACAGCTACAGGATAGGACAAGTGCAACAACAGCAAGTGGTGTGTTGTTTAATCAATGTCCTAAATACGCATGCTCTGAACAATCTGTCTACTGTAACTTGTTTCTTTTATGATCCCTTGACTTCTACAACTTCCCCAGGCTTGACTAGTCTCAGGCCAGCCCATTGAAGCAGGCAGCAACCATGCTTAAGTGTCATCAGTCTGAAGACAGCCCTGGAAGCACAGAAGATGATGTAAAGTGAAAAGGATCCTTCATTTTGGGGAGGATGGATGCAGGACAACCTGGGCATGCTGCGCCTCTGGAACAGTAGAAGACTAGCACAGAGACCATTTGTAGAGCAGAGAAAAGGTTGATATCAGGATGAGCTAGGCCCATGGGTGGTTAGCTTGTCATAAAAGTGAAATGAAAACACACAAGCGAGGAGGAAATTACACTATAGGCTGGGCAGAGGTTACTAGCATCTCTATCGATTTCTTACAATCTGCTCCTATAAATGGAAAGACAGTTGAGTTCTATGACTATGGCCTGCAGCAGTATATCTTCTAGCAGTGGCTTGAGTGAAGGGAAAAAAAATCCTGTCAGGCAGTTTTCAGCATATGCAATGACATGTGCATGAAAGTGTACTCTGTAAAGTGAGTAAAGCGGTGAGAGAAGCTGAGCAGAAAGCGTGGAAGGTGGAAAGGTCTGTGCGGGGAAGTACTGACTGAGCCGGACACACATGGCAGGAGATAAGCTTGAAGCAGGGCATTTGGCTTTGCGTCACAGCTACCACTGTGTTCTGGGACACCGCCTCTGAGTGCGGGCATAGTGCAATGCAAGCTGTAATGATGTCGAACCATTTGGCACAGTGAAAATATGACCCAAAAGCAGTCTGTTCACAACAAATCTGAGCCTTGCTGTCTGGGCAGCATATCCTGACATCAAAGCCAACTTGAAATTTAGTGATGTACAGTGTGAACTAGCGTGATTCAGAAAAAAACATTCTTCTTGGACTAAGGGGGCCAACTGTGGCCTGCAGAAAAGCCTTGTAGGATATGTAAGTACCCTGGGCCTTATAAGGCTGGAAGATGGAAAAAACAGGGGGATCTGGAGATGAGCTACAGCTTAACCTGCAGACACTCATAGAGCTGGCATGGGGCAATGCCCATCAGAGACCACAAATGCAGTCCCAGAGTTCCCAACAGGTGCACTGATAGAGCTGTGATTACCCAAGGAAAGAATGTGTGAGAGTACCTACACAAGAACTCCTTTAGGGTTATGTTAACAACTCTGAACCTGGTATTTCCTAATGGAAGTTTAACCTAAATAATAATGTTTTCTACAGGCACACGGTAGTTTCTCTTACCCTTGTCAACAACTCTTGCCCAAGGATTTCCCTAATAATAGGAAACAAATTCAAGGGTAGAGGAAAGTGTCCCATAAAATTCCTTTTTCCGAACTTGAATGCCTATGAGGTGAAAGAAAACAAATAATACACTGGGACCTGGAGCAGTGTAGCCAGTCTCTCTTCTAAGCCACCTGCTTTAGACAGTTTATGAGTAGTTGGGCTCACTTGACCTTATTGAAATATCTGCTGCTTGCACTTTGGAAATATCCTTAAACTAGGCTCGACTTCCAGCCCTGGTGCCACATTTCAGCAGGATATCAGCGTTTTCACTGAAGATCACATGTGAGAACAACTACCATCTCTAAAATTTTTCAAATCAGTTAAATCTGTGTACTATTTCTTAGTACAAAAGAACAGCTCTACTGTGAACAGCCAGAGTCATACTGCAAAGAAAGAGCTGCTGCTTCTCATTTGAAAAAGTTAAGTGAACCCTTTAGGGTGGAAAACAGGAGATAAACTTGTTACAGAGGTCTATACCAACTTCCTTATAATGAAAAAAAATATCAAGGTATAAACGAAACAAGACAACAAAACAGCTGTAGACAAATGACCCAATGTTTAATTTATCTAAAAATCTAAGCAAACCATTTCACATTTATCTTATAAGAATTATTTTTCATAATGCTGTACTTTGTGCCAGGTACAAGGAAAGTGCCAGGTTGACCCACAGTTATTTTTAGACTAACCAGCACTAACAGGAACAGCAGGACTGAAAACATCACAAAAAATAGGTTTTCATTTGTTTTACAGTCAAGTTTGGCAGGTTTAAATGTGAAAACAGTAATTCATGAGTTAGTTTTAAAGGGCATGTCTGTCTGATGCAGTCAGTGCTGAACAAAACTAATAATCGGGGTATGTACAGTTGTGAGAGGTAACAAGTATCAGCCTGGGATGAGTGTCCTGTTAACATTTGTCCACTGCTCCAGCACTGGAGTTGGGCTCTTTCCAACTATTTTTACTACACTGGGTTTGTCACATATGAGAACTGGCCCATCAGTCACATGAAAATTTAATGTAAACACCATTTTGTCATTTTTCCATAGCTTGCTGCTGTTGTTTGGTGCTTTTCCTCCTACTCTCCAGTCCTGAAGTTGGATAACTTCATGATAATGTCAGTTTTCACTTCTTAAAACAGGAATTATTGAACCTCCTCTTTGCTCAGGAAGGTCACAGAGACAGACAAAGAGAAGCTGAACTAATTTTTTGTTAAAAAAATACAATGTTTTTAGGTTTATTTCCTAATTTTCAAGAAGGCATTTTAAAACACTTAAAAATCTAGGTAGATTTAGCAATATTGTTCCTAGTCTGGTTATCAGATTAATTGAGTGTTTCAAAGTCAGTTTCCTATGTTAATACCTAGATATTTGCTGATGATGTTGTTGCTGAAATGGGTTTAGTTTTCACAAATCCTGGCGTCATATTATTATTTATGCAGTTAAATCTGTAGCAAAAACTTAAGAGATGCTATTGACAAAGTTTATAATGAACCTAATGGTACAGAAGGTCATTCTAGTCATTCTGATCATGAAGTTCTGAATTATGCCCTCAGAGGACCCCTAGAGAATACAGAGAGTTAAGAGGAAAAGTCACAAAGAATAAATCAAAGGGAAGCAAAAGTAAAAATCTGAAGTTAAAGAAGCATGGAAAGGCTAAGCCTAGAGAGAAATGAAAAAGGATGTGGAGAAGCAAGTTTACAATAAAATTAAAAAAAAAAAAAAAGAAGAAAAGAAAAAAAAACACAGCCACAAAATAAAGATGTAAAGGCGAAAGTAGTATGGCATATTTCTAGGATGGAGCACAAAGTGTAGTACGATTCTTTCAGAAGGCTTCTTTGTACTGCCTTGAAGCTTATGGTGAGACCTTTTAGGGCTTCTCTGTTATGGAAACACCAGTTGTGCATTTACAGCTAAAGCTGAATGCCATTTTGTTCTTCACTCAAGCAATCAGCCTCCTTGTTAAAGACAAAGAACTTACTGTACCATCTACAAACTAATGGCACATTGTCCTGAGTTAAGCTGAGACAGAGTTAACTTTCTTCATAATAGCTAGCAAGAGGCTGTGTTTGGGATTTGTGCTCAGAAGAAAGCTGATAAAAAGTGATGTTTACACAGCTGCCAAGGTCTTTCAGCTTCTCTGGCTGTCTGCACACAGGAGAAGCTGGGAGGGAGCACAGCCCCAGATACTAGCCCAGGATTTGATTTGAGGTTTGGAACTGAGACCCAAAGTGGTCAATAATCTATTCCATAACATACACATCATGCCCAGTATAAAGGTGAGGACCCTCTGGAAGCTCGGCCCTTTTTTCTTCCAGATCTCTTTTGGTCTGGGTCATCTCGCTCCAGGTTTTCCTTCTCCCAAGGCCTTCTCCCCCGCCTCAGTCAGCTTTCGGTCTGGGATGCTCTGGCTGTTATCTCAGTTCTGTGAGTGCAGTTTCGGGACTCTCCCTGCTCTGGGATTGTTAACCGGGAATGGTCTGAGCCTTGGTCATTGGGTGTTGAGAGTATCACTGTGTATCACTCATTTGTATATCTGTACATACTATTATTTTCAATATTATTGTAGTTTAGTTACTAAATTCTTATCTCAACCCACAGGTCCTTTCTTCCTTTTACCCCTTTAATTCTCTCCCCCATCTAGGGGAAGGTTGAGGGTTAGAGAACAGGGTTGTGTGGGGTTGGCTCCCAGACAAGGGTAAACCCATCACACATGTAGACTTTGAAAGGAACTGTGTTTTCTTCCTTGGGACCTAAGAGGTGTGAAAAACATGAAGGAGAGAGAAATCAACACTCCAATAGTAATTTACCAGGAAAAAAAGGGGGTTTTTTGAATGTGCTTTTACACAATTAAACTTTCCTTGATGTTACTTAACCTATTGCTTCCAACTTTCTTTGCTCTAAATTTAACTATAATTTTCCTCTAATCTTTAAATTCTCTGGATTTGTGACTCTTGTCATTGGGGTAGTAACAGTTGTAGTAGGGATACCGGTCATAGTAGTAGGTAGTTGCAATAGTAATGTTAATAATAATACCTAAAACTTTTTATAACTGAGATTCAAAACCAAAAAAAATTTTTAACATCTTTAGTCTTCAAATATTGGTAAAATACCCAAAGTTACGAACGTGAAGATAGTAAGCAGTCATTTAAAGAGTTCATACCACTGTGTTCCCTTTTGTCACAAGATAGGGCTGATTATATTTTCCAATTTGCATCAAAAAGAATAAAACATACAGTTTAATAACAGCACCAAACCTAAGCACTAAAAAAAAAAAAAACCAAACCACCCAACTCCTAACACTGACTTAAAATTATGAGGCACCTAGATTTATTTTTACATTTCTCTTATTTTTTTATGTTTTTGTTCAAGCATTGTCAAATTTATACCACTTCTTTATTTCTGAAGAGAGATGAAGTTGTCATCACAGAGTTCTTGTGGACAGGTGGTTATAGAAAAAAATCAAAATTACTGAGAAAATTGACAATATAGCATGTCGATCTATTGGATAGCTAGAAATATCCAGGTTTTTGTAGCTATAATCTAAAGCTCCTTGTCTGTTGGAGGACCACAAGGGAGGGACTGACACATGGCCTCAGCGTGCTCTCACCTTGCTCAGGAAGCTGGAGCTGGCCGCAGCCTCTGCTGCCTGCAGCCTTTGTATTTAGCAGGTGCACCTCAAAGGCTGGGGGCCAGACCATAATGAGCTCGCTGCTCTGCTCTCAGAGCTGTGGGACTGAGTGTTGCTCCTGGATTCAAGAACTTCATTCTTTGGCGTTTAGCACTGACTGAAGCACGTGAGCCTGAGCAGAGAAGACCAGTGCAGCACAGCCTATCCTTGTCAGATAGACCGAGGCCTTTCCTCAACCTGCTCCGCGCTCCAGTATGCTGTCAAATAGATCCCCTTCTGACTCCTTCCTGACTGACGGCAGTTATTCTGATGAACTGTCAGAGTTGGAGTTTCTGCCGTTTTTTCTGCCTCCCTTCTCCTGAGTCATCTGTCCACCCACACCTTGCCCATTTGCCACGTCAAACAGAGCTGCAATGCTCCTGGGTTGCAGTACCAGTGTCTTCTCTCATTCCAGAACTGCTCTGGTCTGTTATCTCTATTCTTTCAATATTTTCCAGGAAAGCAGAGCCACCTGATTTTTGCGTTTTTTTTTTTTTACCTTCTTTAATCCATTCCATGTCAATATACAGAACAAATATAATGTTAGCAAACATGCAGTAGAGGTGAGTCACACTAGATCTAAACGCAGCTGTTTGTAATACTCAGGAACAAACTATCTGAGTGTTTCTCGTGATAAGTGTGTATTCCTCTGTATTGTTCTGCCTGATAGCACAAGAAGAAATAGTGCTTCCTGCCATAGCATCTCATATATGATCCCTTGACAATAACAAGCTGTAAACCTGAAAAGGCAAATTTCCTTCCTTCCTAGTAATATGCACTGAGTCTTCTGGCTTTTGCTTTTATATTTGATTCGTTTCTTAGAAACTAGTGTCCAAGTATATTTGTATCCTTTAGAGGGAGATCAGTCTGAAAGCTGGGCTCACAAGCAGGACCAGGGAACTAGTTCACATGCCCAGTGCTAGGAAGCCCGAAGGCAGGTATGTGAAATCAGTGATGCATGGGAGCCAGAGATCTTGGGTATGTCACTGCAAAGCCTAGCTGACAAGGAGATTCAAAAGATGAACTTTCAGGTGATAGACAGTCACATTGATGCACATCACTGCGTGATATATCATAATGAGATAAAGGTAAAGCCTAGGAGCTCTCAAGTCATTGGAAACTCACGCTGAAATTACCAACGAAGAAAGAGTTCTGCTGACTTCAATTGCAGACTGAGGCATTGGTCCTAAAATGTCTCTGTCATTGTAACTGTTGATTCACAGGGGGAAAATAATAATAATAATTAAAAAAAAAAAGAGGGTATGAGACTGTCCAAAAGATATAAAGCAAAAAACCTCAACCTGAGCATATGAATAATATCTGGAGTACAAGAAAGGTTTCACTGTAGGAGTAGGAAAAGGATTTGGGGTTGGAGATCTTTTTTATAATATCTGCTGTGATTTGACTCAATTAATAGCTAGGATGGAAACAGGAGGCTCAAGGGACCACCATGAAAATGGGGATAAAATATCTTATTGATCTAGCAATGCTTGTCATCAAGTAGAGTTTAATGCATTGATATACCCATAAGAAAAGAATATTGCATTTTTTAAGCCTGCATTGCATCTGATGGGATGACAATTTAAGAAACAGATAGCTGAAATGATTAACACCTCTCTAAGTCACTTTTCACTATGTGTCCTCCACATGAAATGTTGTGAATGAAATGGATTTTTATGGTATAAAACTTTACCAGAACGGTACAACTAATCTAATGACCACATGCTCAATAGATGGCAATTCACACCTCACGCATGCTCTTTTATTTTTAATTATTTTTCAAGAAGAGAGAGGATGCAAGGGAATCAGTGAAGGTGGCATTTATACTTACACTCATACACTTCTGTTTCTAAAAGAGAGACCAGACCAACAGACACTTGAAAGCCATATCTAAGTCAAAGGAGAATAAAATGCCTCCTTTTTCATTATTTCTTCTGAAGATCATTTCTCCTGAAGTAATGATGAGGCTGTTAGACTTAATTCTTTTGTACCATAGAACAGCAGCTTTCCCATCAGCACTTATACCTTGCCTAATTTTACTTACATTATTAAATCTGACTCTTTA
Source organism: Syrrhaptes paradoxus (assembly GCA_013400615.1). NCBI lineage: Eukaryota > Metazoa > Chordata > Aves > Pterocliformes > Pteroclidae > Syrrhaptes > Syrrhaptes paradoxus. Next base: position 21,353 of record VZTO01013180.1, on the reverse strand, counting down.
CATGAAGCAAGGATGGGCTAGTTTCTTCATCTGTTCGATCGCTGTCTACAGACTCCATTATGATGGGATGCCTAAAATGTAGATGCATGGCTCCAAAATGCAGACTTCAGTGCAATAACCTTTCATAAATGTGCCTGCCTGCCTGAAGAAGGTGGGCAATGGGGAGAACCTAAAGAAGCTCCCTGGCCTTTGTGTTTCCTGCAGAAGAGCAAAGCCTCAATACAATCTCTGTGCAAATGAAACCTTGAGGTTATTAGAATCTACGGTGAGATAATGCAATTAAGAAAAGCAGATTAAGAGGTAAGGTTCTACCTTCCCAATACACACCAAGAGAGGGGTGTGCTGCATGAATCTGCTCATGTTCAGGTTTGAAGGTTTCTGCATAAATTGTTCCTCATTCAGTAGTCATTCATTGAGCTGACAACACACAGACTGGCCCATAATGTACATATTTCTCGTATGCGGGGCAGTGAAAAACAGTTTTCAGTGAATTTTTAGACAGCATAAAACTCTTGTTTAAAAAAAATTGTTTGAAGACATTTCTAAACAAAAAAGATGTGTCGTGCATTTGGAAATCTATGTTAAAGTGCTTCTCTATCCCAGTTCTTTCTTGTAAACAAAAGCTCTCACACAACGCCAAGCTACTTTTAAAAAAATTTCAGTGTCATTTTCATTTTGTATGAGATGCTTCTCATGGGGACATCTTCAAAAAACACTCTATCAATCTCTGTCAGTCTCTCAGAGCAGTTATTAGTGAAATGTCACCTTCTAAGTTCCTCACACTGGGAGTTTAGACAGCTTCAGCTTTTGAAAATAAAAACTTAAGGTAACATAATTATGACAGTTCATTAAATTTACTTAAAGGTAGAATCATTGCAGAAGAGAAAAAAATAAGTATGTTAAATTACTGTAACTATGTGGGGGGGTAAAGGGGGAAGTGCTTTGGTTTCTCTGAACAAGTTCCATTTCTGACTATTTCACTTTCCCAGTGCCCTCATTTAAACTTTTGTAAAATTATAAGTAAATAGTCCCAGATTCTGTAGTGTCTGAGGTGTCTGTTCCCTCTGTAACCCACATTTATGTAATTGGTCAAGAGGATGTGGTGTAAGTCTCTTATGAAAGAGAACAGGCCTCAGCCTCAGAGAGAAAGATTTTCCAGTGAAATTACAATTAAGAGGTTTTCATAGAATCATAGAATGGTTTGGGTTGGAAGGGACCTTAAAGATGATCCAGTTCCAACCCCCCTGCCATGGGCAGGGACACCCTCCACTAGCCCAGGTTGCTCAAAGCCTCATCCAGCCTGGCCTTGAACCCCTCCAGGGATGGGGCATCCACAGCTTCTCTGGGCAACCTGTTCCAGTGTCTCACCACCCTCACAGTGAAAAATTTCTTCCTAATGTCTAGTCTAAATTTACCCTCTTTCAGCTTATACCCGTTACCCCTTGTCCTCTCACTACACTCCCTGATGCAGAGTGCCTCCCCATCTCTCCTGTAGCCCCCTTCAGGTACTGGAAGGCTGCTATTAAGTCTCCTCGGAGCCTTCTCTTCTCCAGGCTGAACAACCCCAACTCTTTCAGCCTGTCCTCATAGGGGAGGTGCTCCAGCCCTCTGATTAATTTTGTGGCTCTCCTCTGGACTCTCTCCAACAGGTCCAGGTCTTTTTTATGTTGGGGGCCCCACATCTGAACACAGTACTGCAGGTGGGGTCTCACGAGAGCAGAGCAGAGGGGGAGAATCACCTCCCTTGACCTGCTGCTAATGCTTCTCTTGATGCAGCCCAGGACACGGTTGGCTTTCTGGGCTGCAAGCGCACACTGCCGGCTCACGATGAGCTTCTCATTGACCAAAACCCTGAAGTCTTTCTGTTCAGGACTGCTCTCAATCTATTCTCCACCCAGCCTGTATTTGTGCTTGGGATTGCCTAGACCCACGTGCAGGACCTTGCACTTGGCCTTGTTAAATTTCATGAGGTTTGCATGGGCCCACCTCTCCAGCCTGTCAAGGTCCCTCTGCATGGCATCCCTTCCCTCTAGCATATCAACCTTGCCACACAGCTTGATGTTATCAATAAACTTGCTGAGGGTGCACTCAATCCCACTGTCCATGTTGCCAACAAAGATGTTAAACAACACCGGGCCCAATACTGACCCCAGAGGAATGTGACTAGTCACCGGTCTCCACTTGGACGTTGAGTCTTTGACCACAACACTTTGAGTGCAACCATGGAGCCAACTCCTTATCCACTGAGAGGTCCATCCCTCAAATCCATGTCCCTCCAACTTAGAGACAAGGATGTCATGTGGGACAGTGTCAAATACTTTGATCAAGTTCAGGTAGACAACGTCAGTTGTCCTTCCCTTATCCACCAACACTGTGACTTCGTCATAGAAAGCCACCAAATTTGTCAGGCACAATTTGCCCTTAGTGAAGCCTTGTTGGCTGTCACAAATCACCTCCTAATTTTCTATGTGCCTTAGCATAGATTCCAGGAGGATCTGCTCCATGATCTTACCAAGCACAGAGGTGAGATGCACCGGACTGTATTTCCACAAGTCTATTTCTTTCCCCTTTTTAAAAATGGGAGTTATGTTTCCCCTTTTACAGACAGTGGGAACTTCACTGGACTGCCACAGCTTCTCAAATTCGATGGATAGTGGCTTAGCAACTTCATCCACCAGTTTCTTCAGGGCCCACAGATACACCTCATCGGGTCCCATGGACATGTGCACCTTCAAGATCCTTAGATAGTCTCAAACCTTGTATTCTCCTACGCTGGGCAGTTCTTCATTATCCCATTCCCTCCTTTTCCTTTTGTGACTTGGGCAGTGTAGCTTGATCACTTGCTGAGGCAGAAACGTCCTTGAGTCTCTCAGCCTTCTGCATATCCTGGGTAACCACGTCTCCTGTTTCCTTCTGGAAAGGATCTGCATTTTCCCTAGTCTTCCTAGGGTGTTCAAACAATATGTTGTGAGTTTTGGTAGTTGGAGAAGGGCCTGCAATGTCCTGAATCAGCTTTTGAATATGTACCTGATGTGTCCTCTCATACAGAAGGCAAGGCAGAAATACCACCTCACCATCACTTTTCTTTAAAGAGAAAGAATACCAACAGAAAAGCATTTCTTTATACAGCTGGGGAACGAAGTCCTGTTAGTATGTTAGGGAGATGCTAAAAACACTTAGTAGCTCAACATCGTCAAAGAAATAGGGCACAGCACTGTTGCATCACTGAGGCACTAAAATGCACAGTTTGGAGGCAAATGCTTGGGCAGGACAGCTATATAAGGATATGCATGTATACTGCAGATGTTTAGGACAAAGGGGATGTGCCTGTCATGAGAAGCTGCTTCCAGGATTAACAGTCCTGAGGGACTGGTCTCTCAGGTCACAGCTTTATGTTTAAGAGTCAGATTAATTCTCTCTGTGTATCTATGTGCTTTTGTGAATCTGGCTGGTGCAATATGCAGTAATGGGAGGCATCAGACGAAGATCAGAAGAAGGTGCCTCTGTATTCAAGAGTAAAATCTGTGCTGAAGCTAAGGAAACAAGAGTTTTAACCTTCAAAGTCTCTGATTTTATAGTATTCTTCATCTTCTGTGTAACAGCTTTTGGGATTAACTTCTCCAGTTTCATAATGTCTTATATTTTTACCTCTTTTGTTTCTTTTTAAACTGAAATTTTGATGAAGCTGATTAAGTCGTCAACTTTGACTGCTAGGTACTGAGAAGAGCTGTTGTACAGGAATTAATGGGTATGATGACACCTAGTGGTGCTCGAAAATACTTACTCTTGAAAGTGCAGTTCTCTTTAAACCCTCCGTTATAATCCCTCCATTTAAAGCGACCGATAAAGTTGTCCACTTGTTGTTATTCTTCACTCATTTGACTACACAAAAGCACAGTGGTTTCAATTTTTATTTCTGCATTTTCTTTTCATTAGGGAGAAAACATTAAAGAAATTATTTTTCTCAGTACAGAAAATATAATGCTTTTTTTGAGATTCCTGTTTGCCACCAGGTCACACTGACCTCCCAAAGTTCTACAGAAGAACAGTTATCACCATGTGCAGTTTTATCTCACTGACTAGAAATAAAAGCTTAACTGTCTGTCTTTCCTAGTGGAGTTAGCTCCACTGTGATAAATAAAGATTCCAGAATTTCCTTTTTCCTTGTAAGTTGCATTATAGGAGACAAAAAGCCTTGGCAAGTTAATACAAAGTTATTTTTATTTCTGAAGCTTTAATTTCCATAATATAATCTTTGAATGTGAAAAGAAAGCATCCCTTCCTCACTGTTCTACCATTTGATGGTAACACCTCTGTTCTCAGTAGGTACCTTAGATACTCTGCTTTTCTAATTCCTGCTTTCTCTTCCCATGTGGTATACACCAAGCTTTAGTTTCAAGGGTGTCTGCCATTTATCAAGAGTAATAACAGAAAAAGGGGCTCAGGCAGAAGGTGAGAGGTTACTAATCAAACAATGGAAATAAGAACTAGTTATAGAATAGATAAAGGAGAGATGAGTAGTTCCTGTTCATGAAGATTTGCTGGATTTTATGTAATCAGAAGACAAGTATGTCTATAGAAATAAATAATAAACTCCCTCTGTGCACATTGTATTTTTCAATAGACAGTAGATAATAAATCTGAGTTCATCTCAGTCCTAAAACCTGCCAAAACCAAATTTTCTTTAAAAAATATGGAGGAAGATACTACACAATAATATCTTAGCGCACCAGTTCTGAGGTGGATTTTCAAGTGTGACAAGAAATACATCACGCTATTCACAGGATGGTGCCACAAGCTCGTACAGCCCAGAGAAAAGGTGATGCTCCTCTGCATTGCCATCATCTTGCCTTTTGTTGTTTACAGAGTACAAATCTTTAGCTCAAATTTTCTCCTGTAGACAAAGATACTTTTAACTGTCTTGAATTTTCCCATACATATCCATGATACAAAAGAGAAAAACAAAGTCATAAAAAGACACATGAATGACATAAAAATGTGCAGAGACAAAAAGTGACACTCTCAAAATAGGCAGAATTTGGCTCCTTTGTCCTCTAAGTTTATATCTTTCCAGCAAGAAGAAATATAACAATTTTAGACACAGAGAAAGACACACAGGAACAATTTTGTTTTTAAGAAGACACATATTTGCCCTTTAGAACTCTTTTGGTTTATTTGAGTTATGGGTGCACTCCAGTATAGAGACAGTTATCAATGAAGTCTTATGACTAATTATAAATTGAAGTAATTTACTAACCCTTTTTTCCAGGGTAAGGCAAAGACAGTAGCAAAGACAAAACCAAACTCACTTCCTCCAGTTTCTAGTGGTAGAGTGATCACGCAGAAGTATTTTGTCACTTGACATACAAAATTTAAATACTGATTGTGTTACTAACATGTCTGTTATTAACAGATCAGTGAATGACATTGGAAACAGGGGATGCTCAGGTAAATTGCTTCATTATTATAACTAATTTCCCAAGGCATCCAGTAGGTAAATTCAAATTACAGATGTTTTCAAAGTTTAAGGTTGTAGCTTAATAAATAATACCCATTGATGATGTTGCAAACAATAGGAAAAATAAAATAATTTCATACTTAATAAGAGTAGATTTTGCATTAGAAGATTAAACTAAAGACAGCCATACTGTTTAAAATCTTAATATTAATAATCACAATCTATGAATTACACTGTCTTTCTGACCATTAACGCCATATTCCAAGTGTATTTATTTCATTGAAGGAAATAGAGGCAGGCTTTTCAAAGACATTAATTTAGGAATACAAAATGTTCATTTGGAAATGCATTTGTTTACACTTTCCAGTGCCAGCTTTTTCCCATTAACGAGCTGAAATCTTTTCAAACTATTTTTACTGGAAATTTCATTAGTGCCTGTAAACAAATCATGTTTACAAGTGAGCAGGATGTGCAAAAATTAACCTGTGCCCATTCTCCATTTTCCATTCCTCCCTGTCCATTCCTATATATTTGTAGCACTGCCCATTCTCTTGCACTTAGGTTAATCCCTTGTACGAACATGTACTCCAGTCACCAAACAGCTCCCAGAGGGCATTTTGACACCTGGATTCATATTTCAGGGGTTTTCACATCTCATTTCTACAAAATAATATTACAGTATGATGGAAGTCTTTGAACAAGACTCAGGCAAACAGAAATCCCAAAGATACAAAGATCAACTTAGAAACTACCATCTGTCACTCATCTGCATCTCAGAAGAACAATGTGCTTCTAAAAAAAGCAGTATTTCTTCAATAAGCTAGATTGAAGCAGAAAGAAGAAAATGAAGAAGATTCCTCATAGAATATCACTAGAGTAAAATCAAAGTCAGGATCTTGGAAATAAATAACTCAGGAAACAACTGGTTTTTTGTAGCAGAAGTAATAAATTCTGCAAAGTATGTGTGAAGGAATTCCAAGAACTGTTCTTCATTCATTGATATGAATAACGGCAATCTTCTTCCTGTTACTGTCGGTAAAGGTACATTATGGAAATTTAGAGTTATGTAGGAGATAGATTTGTGGTAATTGTCATCTCTGATGATATTTGGAAACAATGATTTTTTATGTTTAATTGACATTTGCTGGAAAGATAGCAAAACCAAAACATATATTTCACAGCACCTCATATCTTTTAACAAATCAATCAATTTCTTCTTCTTCATTTTTTTATTACAACAGTGTGCCACAGGATGAATAGTACTTTTCTGAAATGACCTAGAGAAGATTTTTTTCCCTTTTTTTCTTTCTTTTTTTTCCCTAAAGCATAGACACTGGCTGAATATGAGTTGTCTCTTCAAATATATCTTATATAAAATTGAAATGGGGATGTGGACTAAGGTTTTGCATCAAAAGCTCATAAAAGTTTCACTCTCAGGATGTATAAAATAAGGGGTATATAGTGGGTCACACTAGAAAGTCTGATTGCTTTCTTTAAGGAGACTTTAGTAACTGAGACACAAACAATTCTTCCTCTGAGTTTCTCATCTCCCTTTTTGTGTTTCTGGAGCAGACTGCAGAGAGGTGAGAAAATCAAGCAAGTGAATGCAAGTCCTTTTTTTTTTTTTTTTAACAAGGAATAAAAGCAATGCATAAATAGCACCTGCTGAAGCTACCTAGGCTGTTGCTGCTGCTACGTGACATGACTTCCTTCCCCACAAATGAGGAATACCCAGAATAGTGCAACACCACAAACATTTGATAAGTGCAAGTCCTTTAGGTCTGCATGAAACTACTAGGTCTCCATGAAACTACTAGGTCTCCTTTTGCACACATCATCTCAGTTGTAGATTCCGATATCTTCTCCTGTAGTGATGGGAACCCAGTGCATAATAGGCTGCTTGAGCTTTTAGTAAGCCGAGTGGCATATATGTGCAATGCACGAGAAACAACATATAATAATCCATTTTTGTATCTAGAACTTTATTTATAACCTATAGTCTTCAGGCACTATAGCAGCCTTCCAGTACTTGAAGGGGGCCTACAGGAGAGATGAGGAGACACTCTTTACAAGGGAGTGTAGTGACAGGGCAAGGAGTAATGGGTATAAGCTGAAAGAGGGCAGATTTAGGTTAGATATTAAGAATTTTTTTCCTGTGAGGGTGGTGGGACAATGGAACAGGGTGCCCAGAGAAGCTGTGGATGCCCCATCCCTGGAGGGGTTCAAGGCCAGGCTGGATGAGGCTTTGGAGCAACCTGGGCTAGTGGAGGGTGTCCCTGCTCACGGCAAGGGGGTTGGAACTAGGTGATCTTTAAGGTCCCTTCCAACCCAAACCATTCTATGATTCTATTATTTTATTATTCTAAAGCATTGGCAGGATGGTTTGGAGTAGTCTATAAGGAATTGAGAAAAATAAGCCTACGCTTAAATTTAATAGGCATACATTCAAGCTTCCACTGGGAAATGTTTCCTTTTCCACAGATTAAATGGAAGATTGATAATGACTGGTCTGGTCAGGTTAAAATCACCAAAAAATAAAATCACTAGTGTAAAAAACAAACAGGCTTGCAACAAGGGATGCAAAATGCTGTTCATATTACAAATGACAAATTCAAGGGTCTGATGCTTGATATTTACATGTACTTTTTGTATAGCACCAACTAGGCTGCCTCATAATTAGAGACAACTCCCACGAGGTAGAAAGTAATTGCTCATTTGTAGATGAGGTACTTCTGGATCAAGAAGTGATTAAAATATTTATATTGCACAGCTTGTTCAATTCACTCATATTATCAGATTAATTTACTTTAATTCACCATGCATCAACATTTAGATGGTTTTCTTCTAAAAATGGTACTTGAAATAGAATAACTTTTTATTACCTATTTTGTAGCTTAATAATGTCAGTGTGTGGGGTGGATAGATGGGTACTGCCTCATTAACATTTTTTATTTACTCTATAAACATTGTGTTGTGTACTGGACATGAAAAATTTATAGGTACTTATGATGAAATAAATTTCAGTCTAGAATCTCCCAAGAATATGGTTTACATTAATAAAGATTTACTAGTAACAAGTATATATAATTTTCTGAGTCCTGAGGAAAAAAGGTAAGTATTTTTTTTTCTTCATTAAATTAAAGTGTTTTAGCTGAAGGTTTCATACAATCTGATATTCTACTCTGACCTTTATTTAGAAATTGAAATCTCTACACTGTTGTGATTTGTGATCATTTCTTTCCCAAAGGACTTAAGATGGTAAATTAACTGGGGTGCAAATCTAAAAGCCTACTGTGTGGTTGAAAGTCATCTCAGTCTGTACCCTTGTATATAGGTATAAGCACAAACCCGTGGAAATACAGTGTAATGTATTTGTTAATGTCAAGGCTAGTACATTGTTTATGATACAAAATCCCCAAATTCCCAAGGTGGAACTTTCATAGGTGTCATTAAATTGTCTGACAAAAGCTGTAGTGGACATCTGTCTTCTGCAGATTGAACAGATGTGCCTGAAGTCTAACTGCTTGGAGCTCAGAGCAGGCTTTACAGTCTGTCCAAGAACCTGGGTAACTGCTCAGATTTTAACTAACTGATTTAAGCTAACTCAGTCATGTTTATCTGTCTAGCTGTTACAGCAAGGTAGACATAACCCCCATAAATTTACTGTCTAAAACAGGGGCACTCCTGAGAAACCCTACCTGCTCTGGGGACTTCACATCATTGTCCTGATTCCAGCTGGGATGGAGTTAACTTTCTTCACAGTAGCTAGTGTGAGGCTGTGTTTTGTATTTGTGCTGAGCAGAAGGCTGATAACATACTGATGGTTATAGTTGCTGCCAGGACAGTCAAGGACTGTTCAGCTTCTCTGATGTGCCAGTGTCTGAAATAGGAAAATAGGTGATTTAATTCTCTCCCTGATTCCCTAGGAGGGGGGAGAGGGAAGGATGAGCAAGCAGTTGTGTTTTGCTTCTGTCCAGGGTCAAACTGCACCAATCATTAACTACCCTTCCTGTATTACAGTCCATGTGGACACATACAGAAAGGCAGTGAAAATGACATTTTGGGCACAGAGAAGGCACTTTGTATTCTGATGTGCCCTATCCTTGTTCCTGTGGGAGAAAGCACTGTCAATACATAAACCATGGAAGAGTAGGGTATTTAGGCTGTGGCTGTAAGACAGAGCAACACATTGAGGTTTAGGCTTCCTACAGACTCCATAAACTGATTTAAAAAAAAAAAAATTATTATGTTTATCTTCAGTATGATCAATGCCTGAGAAAAGATAAAACTCTGGGACAAATCAAACATAACTTTTATGTTTTACTTTATTTATTTTATATACTGCTTTCTCAGGGATTTCCTGACCAGTTTTTGGTTGAATTATGTTAAAACCTCATTTATAATTCTTATTAGCTACATAATCACTTATATTTCCATGAAAGACACATCAGACAATTAAAATGATTGTATTAATACTGGAACTTCTCCCATGGCTACTAAGAGCTCTAAAAAGGAATTTAAATGGACTAAGATAATGGCATGCCTCTTTTATAATTTTGTGATTCAGGGTATGATTCAATATAGTTATGTCAATCTAAATTTTTGAGACAAATTTTTTGTGCTATATATTTCTGCAGGATAAAGAAGGTGATCACCTCAAGAAGGTAGTCACACTAATAAATCATTATTATTTCAACTTCAGAAACCCGTTTGCTGCTTTAGCAGCTTCACAAGCATGTTGACAAAAGATCTGACTCACGAGTCAAAGATTGCAACCTGCACAAAACCTACAAATATGTTGGTCTGTGGTTTGCATATAAAATGGTCCATGAACTGACTAACTCACTTTCTACTAAACCAAGACTGAAAAAGAGAGTAAATGTACTAGGGATTAATTAGAATGTGGGTGAAAGAGAAGCACATCATTTTTTTCCTGTACTCAATAGAAACTATGATAGGAATTTGGAACTCTTGGTTTTGCAGGCGCCTTGCCTGCACTTCAGAAAAACAAAGCTCAAAGCAAGAATAGCTCTGTAAAGTGATTTTTAAATAAATGTCAAATTAAATCTTTATTTATTTAGCTTCTATTTCAGTGAGGATGGACAATTTAAAAAAAACAGTGTAGGGCAGGGGATCTGCAGTGAGCCTTATTGCCCTCAGGAAAGGAAGAAAAGATGGAGAAGAACTGTCAGAACTCTGTTCTGTCAGACACAGGCTTTCCCACAAAGCTGAAAAAGGAAATCTTTCAAAGTCTGACTGTCAATCCTTGTGCACCTTACTGAACAAAATCACACACAAAGCTGGCTTTCACATTTATTTATAACATCTGTGTTGTTCCAGTCAGTAAACAGGATTTTCACAGAGTGGAAGAATCATGGAAAATTTAGGCTGGAAGGGAGTTCAGAAGGTCTCCCGTCCAACCTCCTGCTCACAGCAGGGCCAGCTCTGAGGTCAGACCTGGTTGCTCAGGGATTTGTGCCATTAGGTGTTGAAAACCTCCAAGGATGAAAACTGCACAGCCTCTCTGGGCAGCCTGTGCCACTGCTGGCTGTCCTCATGGTGAAAAAATTTCTCCTTGTATCCAGCATGAACACGTCTTGTCCCATTTATACCCATTGTCCTTCCTCCTTCTACCACACACAGTTCTGAAGAGCCAGGCTCCATCTCCTTGATGACCTCCCTGCAGGCATTTGTAAGGATGCTGTTAGGTGCTCCCAAACTCATCCCTGTTCCAGGTTGAAACATCCCCCATCTCTCAGCCTCTCCCCACAGGCCAAGTGCCCCCACTACTTCTATCCTAAGGTTCCTCTGCTGAATACACTCCAATTTGTTGGCGTCTTTCTTGTATCACGGGTCTAAAACTGGAGAAAGTATTGTGGATGTAGCCCAATGAGTGCTGAGTAAAAGAGGATAAACACTCCCTGTAGCTGCTGTCCATGCTCCTGTTCATACAGACCAGGGGCCTGCTGGCCACCTTTGCTGGCTCAGGCTCAGCTTGCAGCTCACCGGGGCCCATGGCCTTTCCTTCATGGATGCTCCCATGGAGCTGTTCCAAGCCTGTCTGTCTGCAATCTGTTGCCACTGGAACTCTTCTGTCCCAGAAGAAACACACGGCAATTGTCCTTGCTTAGTTTCACAAGGTAGCTATCATTCTTCTAGCTTGTGTAGGTCTCTCTGGATGGGACCCTACCCTCAAGCATACCAACTGGTCTCCCCCAAGTTTGGTTTCATCTGCACACTTGATGAGCATGTGCTCCATTACCTCCTCCAATCCATTGATAAATACATTAACTATGACAGGTCCCAGTACAGCCCCCTGCAATTCTCCACTTGTTACTGATGTCCAGATAGAGCACGATCCATTGACCATGACCTTCTGGGTATGACTATCCAACCACCTTTTTTCCATCTAGATGTCTAGCCATCTAGATCACTATGTCCCAACCTGAATATAATACCATGGGAGACAGTGTCAAAACCTTGATAAAGTTGAGTTAAAAGGCAACCAGCACTCTCCTTTCACCTCCAAAATGAGTTATTTTATCACAGCAGTCAATAAGTTTAGTCAGTAAATCCTTCTTGACCCTTCCCAATCACTTTCTTCTCCTGCATGTGCCCGTATACTTGTTCCAAAAGGACTCAATCTGTGTTTTTCTAGAAACCAAAGTAGGGCTGACAAGTTTGCAGTTCCTTGAACCATATTTTTGACGTTTGTTGAAGACAGGTGCAACCTTTTCTTTTGTCCAGTTGTTCAGTAGTTCTCCTGGTCTCCACCACCATTATGACATCAGGCAGCTCTCTCAGCACCCTGAATACAGCTTTTGTTTATGTGGGTCACAATCTTTCCAGTAAGCCCTGACTTGATCCTTGTCCATTCTTAGTCATTCTCCTTGACCCGTCTCTAATCACAGATGTCTGGGAGACTTTGCCAGGAAAAACTCAGACAAATTTTGCACTGAGTACCTCAACCTCATTTGTGGTCACTGTCATTAAAACAACCACACTCTATAAACAGTCTTCATCTTCCTCGTTCAACTTTTTCCTTCTGGTGCAGCAAGAGAAGCTCTTCTTGCTGCCTTTGAGATCCCTTGCAAATGTCCACTCTGAATTATCTTTGTTACTTTGGCTCAAATTGAGAGATCCCTGTTGTTGTGATGAGACACAAAATCAAGTGAAGTCCTAAGAGTCCACATAGCCTTCATGTTATAGTCAGGTTTTCACAAGTTATAAGCACAGAATTTATTGTCTCAGTTTGAAGGGAAGTTTATGTTTTTGTATGTTATTCTTGCTTGGCATAAGTGTTCAAAAGACCGCCCCTCCATTTTTGTGACCAGCAACCTCTGCTTGTGCAGAGATCATTGAAAATATATTAAACATGTGTGTGTTTATGCATTTATTAATGGTTAGGAATCACTTTATGGTAAGGTTTTGTCTCTGATTTTCCCTTGTGGCTCCATGTTTAGTATATTCCATTTCCATGAAAACGGAATTCTTGTGATAAACACACTCCCATCCACTTCCTTTCAGTGATGTGACAGTGCCAAGAAATTCTAAATTTTAGTGCAGATTTCGTATTTCAGTGATAAATGACTTATTTCTCTCACCTGCTTTAATAGCATCCTTTTTCCTGAATTGAACTGCCTGTTTGGTTGCTTCTTTGTCTGCCCATGGAGTACTTAGCACAGGTCCAGGTAAAATGTATGGATGCCCTCCTTTCCTTGAAATTTCTTTTTACCCAAGACTGCCTTTCACATATATACATTTATGCTTATGCATATCTCACCAGAAATTAATACAAATCTAGAGATTAATCTTGTTCCTCAATTCCCAGATCTACTCCAGTTCATCAATGAGCTGGAAATAACACCAATATTCCTAATGTACAGCAGACCAGTTTTTCTTAATTAGTTTATTAATGAAGACCGAAAGCTTAGAGAGAAAACACTTCCCACAGACACAGGTTGTTGATTCCAGAAGGAAAAATTATTTTTAAAACCGGGAAGACAAGGATTGTTGGTTTCTGTTGGAGGTACTTGGTCTGGGAATTTCTTTAGTGCTGTAATTAATGACAGATGTTTCAAACTTAATTTGGACTTCAAAAAGAAAAGCCATGCTCACACATACAAACATACAGAAGAGAAATAAAAACATTAGAGTAAGTTAAAAACTATTAAGTTTCCCACTAGTAATGACATGCTTCTGGAAACAGCTCTTCAAGTTCCTCTAGGGGCTTCTAGTTGCCAAAGACAGACACAATATTTTCTCATTATGAGCTCTTCAATAGAGAGGAAAGAATCATGCTTTTTGCAGTCACACAGAAAAAGTGGCATTTTGAACAAGTAATTTAGAGCACTACAGTGAGGGAAAGATGGCTGCGGAACTTACAGTGACGCACAATTATTGGAGCAAAAGAGATGGGCTGTGAACGCTTCTGTCAGGTTTCTTTTAAAAAAAAAAGCAAACCACAACCCTCTTGAGAAATCTGATTTAAGAACTGAAAAAGGAAAGCAGAATAAGAAAACGGAGTGCTTGAGCATATGCGTTCCTGTGCTACACCTGGTAATGCTTAATCTGCATAGTTTCACATTCATCAAAACAAGACAAGCAGGTGCAAATTGTTGAGGCATCATCTGGGCATCTTGTTGATTCAGTCAAATCATCAGTTTTCTAAGCAGTAAACAACTTTCTGCTAAACACTATCTTTGGCAAAGCAGTATATTTCACATTCATGCTTCCAAACATGGGCAAGAGATGTCATCCCAGCTGTTCTTTCCCATACACAACAGCTTTAAAAAATAAGGACTTTTAGTGCCACAAATGCACGAGGTTATTTTTCATCCCATTTTCTTAAAACACATTTCTGTCATCTTTAGTTATTGTTAGGCAGAACTTTCGAAAGCCCCCCAGACAAGTTAGAAAAACTGGTCCGTGGAGGCCTAACGAAACTAGTACTATCAGCTCAAAATCTTCAGCCACCTCTGGAGTAAGAGAGTATGTGGTTAAATCTGTGGTTACAGCAAGAGGTCCCTTGATTTACAAGGTTAAGAAGTGACTCACTTGTACACACAGAAGAAAGTAAAACAACTAAATTCTGAGTTTTGAAACATCATATTTTGTTGTCTTGCAATTACTGTCTTGGATCTTTTGATTTCTCCATCTGTAAAAGGAAGATAATGATATATAGCTGTTGTATGAATCTCGTTGGTATGCAGAGGAGACTTTTAATTGCATTTAGGCTAATTTATTGTTGACACTGGTGACAAAATTATCATTGGCATCAGTGATTGGACTACTTATAGAAATGGCAGTTCATAGGATTTGAGGAGACCTTACAAAACAATCCAGTCAGTCCTGTTCTTCTCTAGACAAACTAGCTCTGTGTCACGGTTTTCCCCCTGGCTAGCAGCAAAACGCCACAACAACCGCTCACTCACCTTCCCCCCCTCCCAGGGAATGGGGGAGAGAATTAAAGGAGAAAAGGGAAAAGAGACTTGTGGGTTGACATAAGAACAATTTAATAACTAAACTACAATAAAATTGAAAATAATGATGATGATGAAAGTGATATATACAAATATACAAATGAGTGATAGACAGTGAAACTGCTCACCACCTGATAACCAAGGCTCAGCCTGTTCCCAGCTAACAATCCCGGAGCAGGGAGAATCCTGAAACTGCAGTCCTGGAACAGAGATAAGGGCCCAAGCATCTGAGACTGAGATCCAACGGAGAGAATGAGACTACTCTGAGAGAGGGGTGACCCAGAGAAAGAGATGACCTGGGGAGAGTGAACTTCTGGACAGAGCCTCATCTATATACAGGGCATGACATGCATGATATGGAATATACCACTGGCCAGTTTGGGTCTCAGTCCTAAACCTAAGGTGGAATCCTAAACTGGTAACTGGGGCTGTGCTCCATCCCAGCTTCTGCTGCACCCACAGATACTGGCAAGCTGAAAAGTCCTTGACTGTCCTGGGAGCAACTTTGAACATCAGTATGTTATCATCCTTCTCCTCAGCACAAATCCAAAACATAGCCTCTTAATAGCGACGGCGAAGAACTTTAACCACCCCGGATGAAACCAGGACATTCTATCTGATGGTTATCTACTCTGTCTTTTGAAACCTCCCAAGGTAACCTGCTCCATTGTTTAGCTATCCTTGCAAGATTTTTTTCCCCAATTTGTGAAATTAATCATTTCTACAGCAGATCTAGCTAATTATTTATTGATGATAAGAAAAATACCTTGTAACATAAACACAGTTTACTGTGTGAAGATCTTTATTGTGCTTCCACTCACCCTTCTTATTTCTAATTGTCTTGTTCTGTCATCCTGGGAAGATTAACCTGTAAACATCTCTATTAAAGATGTTGACATGGTACTTTTAAGGCAGACAACTACTAAAAGAATTATTATTTCTCTTTTCTTAACTATGTCACAGGTTAGTTCCCAGATGATGTTTGCCATTTCTGCAACTATGTAATTTCAGTTTAAATACTGTATGTGAACAGGTAAAACTCCCAGATCAGTCATTCCTCCCTCTTAGCAGGATTTCTTTCCCCATTTTAAATTTGGTACTTCCTGGGGACAGGAGGCCACATTAACTTTAAAAATATAGTACTTACTGTCATTGAGCTTAATCTTGTTAATTTCAGACCATATCTCCATTTATAAAATTGACTTTGAATTCAAAGCTTATCCTTTTCAAGCGCTTGGATCTTCTACTATGTAAGAAAATTCTTTATTCAATTACCATAGTCTTTAATACAAATTCTGTTTAATTGCAAGCCAGGAGATATCCCTGATGGCCCACATAGTAAATCTTCTTAGTTTCAGAGGTTTTCACTGAACTACAGGGAAGTTTTTTGGTAGATATCAGAGACCTGTTAAAGCCAAATGAACACTGGATGAACTTCTAATGGACAGCCATGCATCTGCAGCAGGCTTGTGAGACGAGAACCCTGTGATTTCAGAGAATAAAGCTAGAAAACCAACTGAAGGCTAGGATTTCAGGCTAAGTCATCACTACTTACCACACCAACTGCATGCAATCCATTGATAATTTTTGAAATACAAGCAGCATTCAAAGAGATTAGATAAGGAAGAAGAAAGAAAAGAAATCTTGATCTCTCAATGATATAAGAAAGGAGAACTCCAACAATTTGGAAGCGTGTGCCAGATGAAGTATGTTCCTTTGACAGAAACTATGCTCTTTGGGCTGATAAATGGCTACAGAATAAAAATCAGGCTGTGCAGATCAGGGAAAGACAATATAATAGACATCCATGGTAGACATCTAGCAACGCGCTATCAACAAACACAAGCAAAACATAAGACAGAATGTAACATACAATGGCCAGTCTGGTCTACTCCAATAAAATAACAAACAGCATTGAATTTCTTGAGCTGTGCATAAATTTGAAAAGGCAATAATTTCCATTTTTAGTGAAAAAAAAAGAAATCAATACCATCCAATACATAAACTTTTGTACCTTTAATTTCTTCTATGGAAGTAATTTTATTACTTTTTGTTTTTCTTTCAAAATAATGGAATTGCCCATGGTGTGTAAAATATTTGCAGGTATATGATTTTTTTATGATGTGAGACACAGGAAAACTCTTCTCTTTTATAAAACAATACAATCTAACTAATCATAAGGGGTTTTTTTCATTTTTTGTAATAACCTTCCTTTTACTTCATCTGACAAAACAAAAAAAAAAGGAGGAGGGGGAGAGGGAAGGAAAATATGTGTGAAAAACAGCCAGATGACCTTTAAGAATATATTATTAGGAATGTTATGCATTCCAGCATGAAGCATTGTCAGATTTTCTTTACAACTTCTTTAGTTTCTTACCTGATCANATTCCAGCATGAAGCATTGTCGGATTTTCTTTACAACTTCTTTAGTTTCTTGCCTGATCAACCAGAAGTATGTTTGGGAGTTATCTGATAAACATAATACTTAATCTGTTTATGTTTCATGCCAAGTATCCTCAGCGAAACTGTAATTAGAAAACTAATTTGAGGCCAAGGTCCAAGTCCACAAAGATATTTAGGCATGTAAATTCTTAACTAAATGCCTAATTCCCCTTGAGAAGCACTCAGACGTGATTGCCATGCCAATGAGTCTTGCCTCTTATTTTCAATGGATATATGATACGGTCTCTGCAATGTGATGGCATCTGATTGGATGCCAATATTTCTAGGAAAAATCTAGCCATCTCAGCTCAGGATAGCTAAAGCAAATTAGTTCACACAA
>VZTO01013179.1:4446-109255 GCA_013400615.1 Syrrhaptes paradoxus | reverse complement strand
CAGGTCATGGCTTATGACAACTGCTTTTTCTGAGACTGCTTCTACCTTTTTGTGAAACCATACCAGTTTCAGTCATATCAAATGTTTTTTTATTGAGAGTCTTTGAAATAAGAGTAAAGAGACTGGATATAGAACATAAACAGTGTAAGGTTTGAGGTTGCAACATTTAGCAGAAAATACTCTGTGAAGAGTATGAGTAGGGAGCTGTGAAAATAAGATACGGTTTTGGGCTGAGACAGATGATACAATAATGATGGAAGCAAGGTGGGAACCTGAAGGGTCATCTAAAGTAGAGATTTAAGCATTAATTCATACTTCAAAACTCAACTAAATTTTGTGAAAGTCTGTTGCCTGCTCTGGATGGTGACTTCACATTGCAACAGGAGGGAGTTTCATGGACCCTTCTTTTTTTCTAGCTATAAAAGATTGGAAGGTGGCAGGGATCATCCCAAAACTGTGAAGTCTCTAGCCAGGGTTGGGGGTGGGCAGGGAGTGGGGGGTAGAGAGAATTTTATAAAATAAATTACTAAAACAGTTTAAATAGGCTAGAGTTTCACTCTGTTCCCCTCACAGTGACTCACATGGAACAATAAATTTCCAACAAGTGCATAGCAGATTTATTGGAGAGAAGATTCCAATTTCTGAGTAAAATTAATGTTTACCATTTTTATTGTAATTGTTCATCAGTATCACCTGTCACCATCAAAGGAAAAACACACACTAGGAGGTTGGTGCAAAAATACTGTGGCGTGAATTTTACGCATGTTTTGCAATACTGTTTATTTTATGAAATTTCTTATGTGCTTCCTGTGGAGGTACCACTGCAAGACTATAGCAGAGGCCAAGATCCTGAAATCTGGATCCCAGTCTTATCTTTGTTATAAGGCTTGGACTCACTGCAACCGATGACAGAGGACTGCAGGAATTTTGCCAAGCTGGGATCACAGGCCCTTTGGCTGTTTAGCACACTTTCAAAAGTAATTTAGATCTCAGATGAAGCCACAGGTACTCTGTCTGAAAAGGTCATCCTGGCTCTCAGTCATTCCATTTAAGTACCTAAAATTAAGTAAAATGAATCTTGGTGAGAATGAGTCATCATGTGATGTGAAGTTAGCATTATCGGCCCCTGGAGCAAAATATATGAGTATAGTAGAATCACTCACAAAAATAGCCAGTATTTCCTCCAAGAATTCAGAATATAAAGTTCAATGTTGTCTTGTAATACTTGCAGGGATGTTATTTTTGACCACCATTGCGCAGTATGTGATCATTGCAGTACATTTGGCCTAAGAAGTAGATCCTCCTAGCTTTAAATTTTACTCCTGCTTTGGGATTTCAGATGTCCACTTTGAAAACTCCGTGATACTTTAGGATTTACTCTGTAAGAGCTGAAAGAAGTCATATTTGTTCAAGGTCTTAGTTCCAATTGTCTAGCATTAGATAACATGATATGTTTACCAGTACTTTAATTTTACAGAGCTGATGAGCATCCACAGCTCCTCTTAAAGACAGCAGAAATGTGTCACTACTTGCACTTCTGATAATTGGGTTCTGGACCAATGTGTTTCAGAGTGAGACATTCAAAAGCTAAAGTACATAAAACTAGTAGCTGTTTTGCAACTTTGATCTCTTGCTCATGTGTAAAACTCATACTGTTATAAGGAAATAAACTGAGGATACAGGCTTCTGAAAAGAGAACTCTGAGCTCTGCTGCACACCATTTATTTTCCTATTATTCTTAGAATATTGTTTATTTGAGATGTTGTATATCTCCTTGCTTCCCCCTCCTTTTTATTTTAATTGGGACCTGGTTATTGGCTGGAAATTCCACTAGCATGACTCATCCCTGCACTGGAAATGACTGTGAACAGGCATCACATTGTGGGATTTACTCGCCCCCACCCCTCCTTTTTTTTCTAAGTGCTTTATAGTGGCACGAGCTTGTAATAATAAACTAGGAAGGAAGTTGGAGCTAATAATTTGGTTCTGAATGCACAAGCCCTGCCAGATTTCCCCATAGGCATGAAACAGCCGCTCAAGCTGTGACACCAGCAAATTAAATCCTAGAGGTAGCTGACC
Organism: Syrrhaptes paradoxus; assembly: GCA_013400615.1. Taxonomy (NCBI): domain Eukaryota; kingdom Metazoa; phylum Chordata; class Aves; order Pterocliformes; family Pteroclidae; genus Syrrhaptes; species Syrrhaptes paradoxus. Next base: position 107,176 of record VZTO01013179.1, on the reverse strand, counting down.
AGAAGTAATGAAATGTGTATTTACTATACTGATGCTGTCAGTCCTAAGACACACTGGTTTTACAATCTAGTTAAGTGGGGCGTGTTTGTCACTTCCAGCAGCACTTAGAAAAAATGCTAAGGTTTGTCCCTAGCCTTCTTTCCCAAATCATAAGCCTGGTGCTGACTGGTAACCCTCACCTCATACAATGTGAAGAACAGGTTGCACAGAGTGGTCTGGTCTTTTAAAACACTGCCATTTTTATATCCCAAAGGAGATAAGTGATCTCATCTTATGACATGTTAATTGCTAAGTCTTTTTATTCATCCCTTAGCTGCCCCTTCATTCTATAAACCAAACCTTAGAGCTGAAATTAAAGGATAAAAGTTGGTCTGGGAGCCAACAAATAATAAACAACACATGCCTCCCACAAACCATGTGTCCTGTGCATGTAGCAGTTTAAAAGCCTGGGCACGTACAGGTGTGTACAAGAGCGCCAAATAATTGCTGAAAAGAATAGGGAGGGATGCATTATGCATGTGGGCACAGGCGTGGGATGGATGAGCCACACCACTACTAAAGAGATGTCACTCAAAAAATGCACGTGCATCATGGCAGCACTGGTTCAAAAGCATCTGGACACAGGCACACAAAGGAGAGAGGCTATCATTTCACAATCCCCGCATGCTCAGGAGATAAAGGACTTGGAAAAAGTTATTTTCTCCAACTAGGTGTTGCCATAGGTAACAATAGCGTATGTCTGAGAGGTTTCTATGTATTTAGCTAGCAGAGGCATGTTATGCTAATTGTGTGAGAACTACTGAAGAAGGTTAGTGGATCATTTGCTGAATAGTACTTGCTGTGAATTCAGGAAAACATTTTAAAGGAAAAAATGAAAGGTCTTAAACATCATTAGTACAATACCCATGGAAGAATTGAAGAACAAAATCATGCCCTATATGAGCAGTCTCTGAAAGCATCTAATTACATCCTAGGAATGTCTATAACTCTGCAATTATATGCTTTATTTCCAGCTGTACTTGATTAACATCACAAATGATTTATAATACCACTAAACACAAGGAACTTGCTTTGAACTGTTTGTTGGCACATATAAATTTGTTGGGTTCTTCTGTCTGTCTCTTCATAGCAAGGTAGGCACGTTGAGCTAGTATCATGCAATTCAGCGGCAAAGCCATGGGACGACAGGAATAATTTTAGAGGCAACACCATTCTCTTTCCCCTAGTGAAGCAGTCAAATGCAAGTCTCTGGAAAGTCGAAACCCACTGACTTCTATGGGTTTATACGTGGACTTCAATCTTAATACATAGAAATAACCTTATTGGATCAGGTCTGTCTTTCCTTTGTTGCTCTTGGAAGACAAATGTGCTTTCTGTGGTACAGTAGCACACACTCTTCTGGAAAGCCAGTCCATGGGTGTCTTCCTTCTCCTGTCTTCCCACGTCAGAAGAGCTGAAGTGGGAATCATTACACAATTTCTTGGTGCAGGGAGAATGGGGAGGAAGAAGGATAAGAGAACCTCTATTTGTTTTTGACCAGTTCTAAATATAATCCCCAGTTAAAGTTTTGAGTCTGTGTGGATCCAAATGCTGGATCAGGATTTAAGGCAAAATGCAAACACTTGAAATGTGGTATTTTCATCTACTCAGTGGAAAGCCTGTTGAATTCAGCTGAGGCTAAGTAAAACACATGGAAGCTTTTGCATAATTGTAGTCTCACATTGTAAAACTTTTGGAGCAATTGCTCTGCCATCTGTGAAAAATTACCCAGACTTCCACACCAAAGTATTCATCCATTTAAAACATTGGCTAGTATCATTTTAGTGACTTAAAAGCCATTTTTTAAAAGACTAATCAAAGCAAACCTTAAAGCAGCAGCTAAGTTGCACTGCCTCTGTTTTTAATCTCAAGCTTGAAGCTGTCTAGACTGGTTATCCTATCTGTATTGGATTTATATGCTTGTTACCTTGTTCTCATATTAAGTCAGATGAATCTGTTTGCTTATGTCCTTTCTTCTCAAGCCTATAGTTTTGCCTATAGGGTGACATGACCTTAGATACATTGTGAAGTCTCAAAGTCCAATGATAAAAGCCTACATATATGTGAAGGAAAACTACTGTTATTTAAAATCTTACAATCCTAGAACCAATTCTTTGTTCTTGGGATTTTTTTTTGTTGTTTTTTTTTGAATGCCAAGTGTTGACAACACCATATGCATGGACTCCAAATAGGGAGCCTGGCTCCTGCAGCATAAATCCAAAAACGATTATTCTCATGGAAGAATTCCCTCCCACTAAACAAAACTACAAGAAGATAGGAGGTAGCCAAGCTACTAGAATTAATCTTTGAAGGAAGTGTCTAGTTCTTTAGTACAGGAACAACTTGACATAGTTCCAAACTAGCTATGCCTACCTTGCCCTCCAAATAGAGCTCTCAGCCTGTGAAATATGAAGGAGAAAAAGTACTGTGGAGCTGGGAATTGAACATATCAGATATTACAGTTTTCACTGGGGGTAAAAAAAAATTCTAAGCAGCAGTGTGGCCTAATAAACAAAGAGGCAACTCTTAACGTAAGCTTGAACTTTTCCTTCTCCTTAATTAACATGAATCTGTTTTGAAATTTCTGTAGAGAACAAGTGCTTCTTGCAGACAGATGGTTTGCAATTAATAAAAAGGAAAGTGTTTTCAGCTGGCAGTGACTTAACGTGCTCATGATATATGAAAACAAGGTTAAATTACTCCTTTCTCTCTACTACTAGTAAATATTGAAAATTAAATGCTGTAGCTTGGGATATGAAAAGTGCCAACCAAAGCCATGGACATAGTTCTGAGAGTCGCTTATCACCTGGTACTTGCTGGAACGGGCGTATTTGGAAAAGCTTACTCAGTGCCAAAAATTATTCTTCAGTTGCAGGCTTTAAGAACTTATTGCATTGAAGAATATATGACCCTGTTTCTGCAAGATAAGAGAGTCTTGATTTAATAATCTCTTTTTGGAGATTTAAATGACTTACACTTTGTGGCTTTATTGGAAATCCTCTTGCCCCTGATACCCTTTTTAATCTCATCCTTCTGCTCTGCTCCACCTTCCATAAGAAAAGAATGACAGAGGCTTTATTCCTTGGGATGTAAGGGATGGAGTAGCCAGAGCATCAGAAAACACATGTCAGGAACCAGCTTCCACTGCAGAGAGACTGGCCTGACAATAAGATGCCTCTAGACTTTGACTGACTACGAATTGTATTCTGAAATAATTGCTACTGTTTGATGTTAATTTTCTTGCAGAATATGAAATGTAACTTTATTGCAAACATGAGTATCCTATGAATACCAAAGGAAATGGGTAAAAGTGAAATAATAGATTTTATTTCAGCAGTCTTTATTCTTGTCTTGTAGAATGCAGAACCTTTCCACGTTACTGTCCGAGAAGACAATTGTATCATTGTCTCCCTGGAAGCATCTGATGTGGTGAGCTCATCCTCTGTATATGTTGTGAAGATAGCTGGAGAATCCAAGAACTACTTTTTCCAGTTCGAAGAATTCAATAGCACTTTACCTGCCCCTGTGGTTTTTAATGCCAAATACCATGGCTTATATTACATAGTAACTCTGTTGGTAGTGAACTCAAATATGGTTTCCAAGTCAGCAAGATCAATCACTGTGTTAACCAGTAAGTAACACCTTATTCTTTTTAAATTTTGTTTCTTCTGTTTGTCTGTGTTTTTTTCCTCAGAAGTTCTTGTGGAGAAGGTTGGTTGGGTTTTTTTGTTTGTTTGTTTGTTTGTTTTCAAGAGGTCCTCCTTGTGTGTAGGATGCATCCCTGTGTAAGAGCAGTGGGGAATATGTGTTGACAAGGCTTGTGAGTGAAAATTCACAAGGTCTGGGCAAGAAGAAAGGGATAGCTGTGTACTTCCCCCCTGTGACCCTTCCTGAACACTGACTGGAGAGGTTTAACATACTGAAATAAGTGATGGATGAACCTTCTTTCCAGACATTCATCCTAAACCCTTTGAACCAGGAGTTCCAAAAATCTAGTAAAAGGCGTAAAAAGCATTGACTGATGTTTCAGTGTAAGCACTCCTATTATATGGTAAGGTGTATTCTGTTTTAAATGCTATAACAATGTTTTTGATTGTTAATATATTGAAGCAATACTAAACCTGGAAAGCAGACAGTAGTCACCAAAACCATGTGTTTCAGCCAGTACAGCTGAAGGTTTTGTAATGGAGACCATACTATAGTAGTTGGTCTCTTACTACCTCCAGGTGCATTGATCTTAGGGAAGAGGTGTGATTTTTGTTTCCTCTGTCATTATGTAAAGCACTACAGATTTCTGTGTGATTCCTGTCGTATTTCTAGTTCTGCTGTTGCTCCAGAACTGTTTCCAGGTGCCAACCTGAAAACAATTTGTAGAATATAAAATGATTTCTTAATCTGGAAGACAGATTCAAGAAAAGACAGACACAAAAAAAAAATATTTAGATGGAGCAAAACCAATTTCCAGATGGGTTTGTTTTGTTTTGTTTTTTTTTTTTGCTAAATGGCACCTTAGAATCTATGGACATTTTTAATAGGCTTGCAGATGAGGAGTGGTTATGATTTAGTGTACTTATATTATTCTGTCAATGAGGAATGCTGTCTACTGTAATAACATTCAAAGTGTTATTACAGTACCTTCGTATTTCACTGAGTGAGGTGCTTGAAATTTAGGAGTAACCAGATTTTGCGTCATCTTCCTTTGTGTGCTCAAGTTGTGCCCTGATGAGGACAACTAGAAGGGTCCCATGGGAAAATAATGGAGTTGGGTAGTGCAAGTATTTCACAAGGCATATGTGCAAGAACATCTATGTGTAGTGGACAATTTAAGGGTTCATAGGCAGCCTGAATTTCCTTTTCTTTGACTGCTTTAACCTTGAAGGCAAAGTAATAATTCTAATTCAATTTCCTATTTTATGATTTGCTTGGGTTTTTTTAAAGAAAATAATGGAAGCTTCAGCTGTCATATACAACTAAGCAAATAGTTCACCATGCATTTCCAGTGGGTTTTGAATGTTGTGCTTGCAGTTGTGCAGCAGAGCTCATTGCTGTTTGATTTCCAGAGCCCACAAGGGTCACTGGTAGCAGGGGTAGGTGTGATCCAGGATGTCAGGTGGAGAACACACTCCTGTGCAGGGGATCTCTGAAGGAAGAAGGGAGCCAGTGGCACACAGCTCATCGAAGTCAGCCCCTGGTCTTCCCATTTCTGGCTCAGGGGTTTCCACAAGGGGTTCCTGAACGAGCGTCTGAGGCTGACGGCTACAAGGGGCATATAGCCCACATCACTTTCACTCCTGCAAGGCTTGACGGTGTCCTTTCCAATGAACAGGAGCCCACCCCTTTTCAACACCTGTCTTACATGGGTGTGCTGGCAGCATCTCCGGGTCTCCTGCTGTGGCCTCTGCTGTTCACCCAGACCTTGGAAGGACCAGTGATTTTGGCAGCTGGCCAGTGCTGCTTGAAGAACTATAACAAGAAGGCAACAGCAAATTTCACTGGTTTTGTCTCAACAGAAAGGCAACCAGGTTCATGGAAAAGAAAGGGCATTTTTGCAGGCAGTGTTGAAGGATGCTGTACTGAGCACTAGAAGTGTGCTCTGAATTGTGAGCTGTGCAAGGGAAAGGGTCCAATCTCCTTCCTAATGTTTTCTGTTGGGCAGACGGTTGAGTGCTAGCTCTCATGTAGCAACCTCAACTACTAACATAGCTCATCTTTCTGAGCACAAGGCTACAGAAATGAAAGTAAATTTGGAATGGAAAGATAGTGTATCAGGCTGGGCTTTTTAAGGTATATTTCAGTACAGTGCTTTTGGGAAGAGATCCTAAAATTCATGTGGTGACCATTGGCCTCTCCTGCAAAACTGCATTAGTTGATAATTGGTTTTAGTTTTCTTTTTTTCATTTTTCCTTTTATTGGTATTGTCCACTGCCTGTTTTACATCATTTTCTGACTATTAATTAACTTGATTGTTTTGGCAGACAATAATTAGGACAGATTCGTATTTTAATTCATGCCATATGCTCTTTCTGCCTGGTTAACATCCTTAGTTGTTTTTAACTATGCAAAGACATATAACTATCTAATTTATTCCATCTATATCTTGCACATGAAAAAATAGCACATTGCAACTAGCTTCCAGGACCAAATTAATACCTCTTCTAATTTCATTGGTATCAGGAGAGCTTTTCCAGTTGCAGATTGGCCCCATTCATTAGGGTGCCACAAGATAAATCAAGCAGGATAGCCAGTGATGCCAATGTGGTTATTCCCAAAGGTGTACTTTGATATTTCACAATAGTTTTCTGGGGTTTCCTGATGTCTGCAGAGGAGTCAGTGCAGGGAGATGGAGTTTTTCAGCTTGGCCATATGCTGGAGATCTGGGCTTTACATGGAGCAGTGTGTATCCAAACTGTGCATGTCAAAATGAGAACAAGGTCATTCAAAGAGATTGCCTACTTAGAAATTCAGTGAGAGTCGTGAAAGACCTCTGCTTTCCGATGGTATACCTTGATGACATTTCCTTGTTCCTATGAACATCCCTCAGCAATGTGCTGCTTCTCAACATATTGGCAAGAAAGTTATGTCTCTTCACAGGGTGAAACTTCATTCCACTTAAGTCAGAGAAGGCTTTTATTTTGCCCCTCAAAGGTTTCTGTCTAGAAAAAAAAATATTCCTCCTTGAGAGAAAGATGCTTTAAAAGCTAAGAAAACATATATTTTATAAATTATATGTAAGTCTATATAGTTATATAGTGTAAATATAAATAAATGTGTGCATAAATGTGTACATACAAAATATAAAGTATCTTAAAATTTTATAAAAATACATACATGCACATATATATACTGTCATTTGAGCCTTCTATTGTTAACTTGGCCCATCTCTATAAGACAGAACTGTTTATTTTCTGCTTGTCTCTGACTGGAATCATGTCAGGGCTTTCTCATGTTAATGAAAACACTACAAACTATAGTTTCTTTTTTCAGGTTCTGTAGTCCAGATTGGTGTAATGCAAAGTATGAGCTATTTGTTGCACTCTTTCTTCTCAGAGCCCAAGGGTTTCGTCAGCTTGAGCACAATCCACATGCTTGCATTGATTGCATCCTGAGCTGGGATGTTAGAAGCAGGGGATGAGCAGAACACGTTCAACTCTTGGGCAGGAAACCTGTAAAATAGAATTCAAGAGCAAAATAGCACTTTTTTCTTCATATTCAGTGGCAAAGCTGTGTACAGCAAATTGGACTCAGTACTTCACTGAAGGAGAAAGCATTAACTGAAAACGTGACCACTTGTTATTAAAGATCCTTGGGATGGTTTTCACAAGAAAGGTGTGTGAATCTTGCTGTCCTGCCCAGATTCCTCTGGGTGCAATACTGTTGTGCCTATCAAAATGACCTTCATTTCAGTTTTCAGTCTGGGCAAGGTTATAAGTAGTGCTGCTATCTGACACAATCATCTCAAGCCTGCTTTCTTCTGCTCTTGGAATTTTGGTTTTTCAGCAGGAGTGAAGTGACTACAGAATTTATATAATTAATTTAGTATTTTGCAATATTTGAAAGAAAGTTCCACCTTATTACTAATGGGTTTTAAAGTAGTTTATGAGAGAAATAAAGAGCATAGATGTAAAGTCATTGACTAAAATTCTCATTTATTCTTCATTTTCCCAGTTTGAAGCCTTGTTTTATTCTTCCCAGGGTGCCTCATACCCATATAGCCTTTTTTTTTTTCATATTCACTGTCAATTTTTGTTGTGAAGAAAAGAATGTTTGTACATTTCAAGGAATGGGGAAAGCAGTACATTGCAAAGCTATTGTGTGCTGTAGGAAAGATGTATCTCTGCTGGGAACTGGAGAAATCAGGATCTCAGGATCTCTGAGGGTAGTTAAGAGCAGCTCTGCCTGACTTTTATTTTAGCTTGTGATTAGGAGTTTTGAGTGGTAGATGTCTTATTGTTTCAAAAGCTGATGATTCCTTACATAAATCACTGTAGAATATATTCCCTTTAGGGAGAGTTCTGCCTCTGTGTCTTCTGCAAAAAATATTCTCCCCAAGAGACCAGCAGGCCTTCTGCCTGGGACTCTGGTCTCTTCAGCTCTCCAAAAGTAATTGGCATTAGACCTAGTTAATGCCCAGTTGTCATTGTGCCAGATGCTGCAGGAAGTGATTCAGCAGGTCGAATCCTTTCCTCTGGCTCATTAATGGATCAGAGCTGTTGAGGCAGGAGCTTCAGCTTGTGTTGTCTTTTTATTTGTCATTTTACGTGGGCATCTAGAAATTGCAATATGTACCATCAGATATTACCATCACTTACATTCCCCTTTCTTAAGCAATTGCACATGGTATCCTCTATTACATATCATAAATATTATGTTCCTAAAATATTATACAGCAGCTGTTTAATCTCAAAAATGCTTGATATTTAGCAAGAGATAAAATGATCCCTAAAGCTTATGGCATAATGGAAGCTTTGCCATGACTATGTTTTACTCACAGTAACTAAATAGATATGGAAATAGTGTCATCCTAGGGGGAAAGTTATGTAGTTCACAACTTCTTTATGTGAATAAAGGGGATTACCCATGGGAATTAGGTCACTTCACTAATGGGGCTTCTTTTTAATAAATGTCACGATATGAAGGTAAATCATGATTAATTTGAGTTTGAGTGTGAGATGCAAGAGAGTTGATCTCAGTCCTATTTCAACCGCCCACACATAATACTACATCTAACCTACCATAGTAAACAATTACATTAATTGAATCTGACCTGATCTATGAATATTAAAACCAAATCGTTTGGGACTGGAAGATGGTACTTATTTTTAATGTACTTTCCCCCCCTCCCCCCCAGTTGCAAATGTTCCTGTGTCTGGCACAGACTGAATGCATTAATGGAGGATTTAGTATCCAGAATTTTCCAGGACATTTGAAGAAGATGTTAGCAGCATTAATTAGGCTATCTTGATGTTTCTATAATGCAAGCTATGTGCTAAATACAAAATGCTGCAGAGTCCCAGAGATAAACAGAAGTTTCCCATAAACAGATATAACGGGAAAGCAGTTGCTATAGGAGCAGCAGATTCTGAAACACTAAGAAAAAAGGCAAATTTAGGTCTTGATCCTGCAAACTTGTCTATGTGTGTTTAATATAATTTGCAAGTCTAAAAATAAAGAGATTGCACATGAAGACATGCCTTAAATGTGCTATTAGAGGGACACTGATATCCTCTAAGCCCTGTCTGTTATATGACTTCAGATGTCAGTGTAGTGCTGAGCATTTATAAAGCTCTAGGGTTTCTTAACTATTAGATTACCCTTTATTTAGGTTATTTCTTGAGAACCACTGAATTCACTGAGAAACTGGATCCTAAATACTGAAAATTGTAAAATTGAAGAGATCAGACTGTTTATGCTCTGAATTATAAAAATAGATAGTGAAGAGTGACATTTTACATATTCTTTAAGTTTAATAGCCCTAGGAGCAGTTAGTAAGTGAAAAACAGAACATGATTTATCTGCTGAGTGTCCTTTTAATTTCACAGTGTGCAAATAGCTTTTGATGTGAAGATTTGGTGCCGAAGGAAGTAAGATAATGGAAGAACCTTTAAATTGCATTATATCACTCATGCTACTCTGCTAACATCAGCCATGAGCAAGGAGAGGATACTAAGCAGAAGATAACAACAAAAAAGGGAGTCTGTGGTGATTATCACTTAATTCAATTATTGGTTAATTAAATCAAAGCATGAGGAGGAAAAATCACTTGGATTAAAAATGAATATAACTTCCATCCTTTATTTGATTTGTTGTAGGAAGGAATAAGTGGGGTAATTTAATCACTGACATAAGAAAGTTTCAATAATTATTTCAGAAATAAGGAAACCTCAGATGTGAATGAGATAGCAGAATGAGATAGCCCAGGGCACACCTGAAACATGACTGCATGTAAGAGCTGTGCTATTTAGAGATTGTTATTGACGTTTAAACTACTATAGTGTGCTGTGTGAGCTGTGATATGAACCCTCTGGTCATGTGGATAGTCAGATCAACTACTTATTTCAGAATAAGTGATGGGAAAAGCCTCAGCAGAAAAAAAAGGGTAGGCTTTGTTTCTCATGATCTGCTTTACTCCTATTTATTTCTGGGCTGTCACAAATTGTCAGCAAAATTTTCACAGATCCCATCACTGAAGTGCTTGTTGATATCTGTGAGATTGGGAGTTTCTATTTGTAAGTGGTTAACATACAAATATAGTAATATTTACCTGAAGCTAATGAAGTGTCTTTGCCATGAGAAATAGTTTAATAATCCCACAACATTGCATTCCCATGCTCTTGACAAATCTAAAAATTGCAACACAACTTCTTCTTAAGAGGAAAAAAAGATTCTGTTTGCATCTGTGGCTTTTGTTCGTTAGTTGTTTTTTCTTCTCCACTTCTCATCATGTCTTGAAACTTAGTATTGTGGTAAATATACTGTGCTCATAATTGGTATTTAATTTTCACTTCCACTACAGGCTTGCTTTTCCATCTTTGATTAACATATTCCACCTTCTGTGGGATAATTCCGCTTTTGAAGCTGATACTACACTTCCCTTTCATCTACTCTTTCTCTTGCCTATTGTGACTGTATGCCCTTTGGGGAAAACTATTTTCTTAGTTCTTCTCCAGGGCCTACTGCAACAGCACTTTGAACTCAAGAACCTCAGTTTTTCAGTCTGTTTCCTACAATGTGCAGGAACTAAACCAACACAGTAATGTTTATAAGGATGTAGGTGTAATTACTGAGGGTGTTGTGCATTAACTACCTCTATGAAAATATGTTACTATTACAAATTTCATCTAACACTACAACTTTGTTTTGAACATCTCCCTGGACTTTTAACCAATGTATAGCTGGGTTGCTGTCATTTGTTTCTTGCTGAGGAGAGCATCAAGCACAAGGTTAATATTTTATTTATTTTTTTTATTTTTTTTTTTTGTGTATAAAAGAGGCTGAATAAAACTGTGACTCTTATTAGCAACAATCCAGACTCACAGCTACAGTGAATTGACACAGCTTTCCTTAGCTGGTGGAACTACACTGGTCTAGTTGTCATGTCACAGGACACAGGCTGTTTTTCTTACTTTCTATAGCCCACCTGGCTCAGAGTCCAGGTGGCTAGATCAGCAGTTCCGCGCTTACCTCCTTTCTGCACCCAGGCTTCCCCTGTGCCCTCCACTTCTTCATGCCACAGTTCTTCATCTGTAAAATAATGGTAATGTTACTTCTATGTATTGTAGAAGTTTGGTGTGGATAAATATGTTGAAAATAGTGACCCTCCCAGATATGGTAGGAGTGAGGACTCTGTAACTACCCATGAAATAAAGAAATGAATGCATATCAAAATAGAAAATCTTCATTCAGGTAGCTTCCTTTGGCTGTTGAACTGTTAAGCTTCTCAACAAATCCTGAAAGTTCAGATTTATGCCAAAATTATGAGCAATTTCAAGTGTTTTGTTGTTTTTGTCTGGGTACTTTTACATGATGGGCAAACATTAAAGTTGAAAATCTTTCTGGGGGGATGACTGTGAGTGCTTAAATAATAACTGCTATTTCAGCCTTCTTTTTTATGACAAATAAGGAAATTTTTCTGTTAAAGTGTGTCAAGAACATGAATTGTTTTGTGGGGGAACACACAAATCTTGGCTTTGACAACATCCCAAGTAGCTTTGCCCCAGACCTCTGTGCAGCCCCAGATATCCTGTGGTAGATCTAAGAGTGACTGTGCCATACCTAGCAAAATTGTTTCTTTGTTGCTGTGTCTGTGTCAAGAACTCAGTTTGCCTATTAATCTGCTCCTTTCTTCCTTTCTTTCCTTTTATTTGTATATCCTTTAGAACCCCTTCCTGTGAGCAATGTTTCTATCTATGATTACAAACCATCTCCAGAAACAGGAGTGTTGTTTGAAATCCAGTACCCAGAGAAGTACAATGTTTTTACCAGGGTAAATATAAGCTATTGGGAAGGAAAAGACTACCGAACAATGCTGTACAAAGGTAGGACAAAACTATTCTGCTAAAACTTAATGCTAACTCTGATGGAAGTATTTTGAACAGTGATCTTAGGTGTGGTTTTGGCATGTATTGGTTATAATGATTTATCTTTCTGGTAACGGGTCTGTTTTATATAATAACTGTTCTATCATGAAGTAAGGCGTGGTTCACTTTGGATTTAAACTTGCTTTTCTCATCATAGTTTTAGTGATGCTTCCTTTCTTTGGCATTTTAGAGGAAGATTGGGTGGTCTGGATCTTTTTAGTCAGTTCTGAAATCAGCCTGGGAAGGGTTTTTAAATTTCTAGTGCTTCCAAATAAGCATGTACACTAAAATAAAAAAAACAACCAAACAAAAACTTTACCTTTTTTTTTAATCTTCGTAGAATCATAGAATGGTTTGGATTGGAAAGGACCTTAAAGATCATCAAGTTCCAACCCCCCTGCCATGGGCAGGGACACCCTCCACTAGACCAGGTTGCTCAAAGCCTCGTCCAGCTGGTCTTGAACACCTCCAGGGATGGGGCATCCCTGCTGCTCTACAATCCAAAACAAAAGAAAAGGAAGAACGAAAGAAACCCAAAACTCAGTAGGAAGAACAGAGATATAGTCTTTGCTTTCTAGATACGCTTGTTGGAATCCCTGGATGACAATCTGTGTCATCTGAAAGCATTAAAAGAGTTCCCAGTTTCTTCCCTCTGGTCAAGGTTTCCTCTTTAGTGAACAGGTGATAGGAGAGCTCTGGGATGCCTCAGATCTGGGAAACCCATTCAATATGCCTGATTCCTGGTGCAGGATTTAAACCTGGTAGTTCTGTATCACTGTACCCTGGCACAGTGCTAATAGTACTATGCTGTATAGTACTGTATATTACTGTAGCATTCAGTGTTGTCCCTGAGCTAATAAATCCTGCTGCATATCATAAGTTTCAATTTTCTTAATATAATCAAGGGCAATCAATTTAACAATCTAGACAGTCAATCTAAACAGTTTAAACAACCAGTCTAACCATCTAAACAATCTAACAAGAGCAAATTCTGTTTTCTTTTTTATTTGTCTGTAACTGAACTCCTTTTTGCATAGTCTCTGTCTCAGAGATGTAAATAGGAGTGTCCTATGGAAAGCATCCTAGGAGATGAGAAAGGCACCTGCATACTCTGTGGGCCCTGAAACCCCAATGTTTAACATTGCATAGTGGCAATAAAATGCCTTTGAGCAATCCAGTAGGTGCTGTATTGAATTTTAGGCACCGAACTAGGGCTCCTAAGGTAGACGTCTGGTCACTGTAATCTCTCTCTAAAGTCAGCAGAGGGAGATGGGCACCTCCAGAAGGTCAGAAAATTTTGGAGTCTCTTTACTTCAATACAGAGTGAGGCTAGAAATCACATTTTTCAATGATGTGAAGTGCCAGAGGTTAGGAAGGGTGATTCTGGATCATGGCACAAAATATAGGTGACCTTTTTCCAGACAACAAAAGGAATACCAGCAGTAATTTTTGTCTTCTACAGCTAATACGTAGTTTCAGGGGCTGTAATGCTGCAGCTGCTGATAAATAAAAAAGTCAACCTGAATTAAGAGATTCACTAATCAATTTGCACACTCCTTCCCGCAGCCAAATATCCCTAAGCAACTTCTCTTCAGCCTACATGTGTACTGATGGTGGAGTGAGCTCAACTCTCAGTACCACAGCTTGCACTCAGTTGCATGCTGAATGGCCCTTTGAGCATCTACACTGAATGGTATGCCTCAGTCAGCAAAAGACCAAGGAGGCTTTTGCGTGCAGCAGTTAAAGGTCTGCAGCTGTCAGATGCTCTTTGAGATATTCAGTGTCACATGGAACAGGTTGCCAGATTCAGTTCCCTTTCATCTGGAGAGTAGTTCATGTTTCTTGTGCTGGGCTGTTTTTCTTTGTCATTGGTTTTGTTTTGCTGTTGGTTTTTGGGGGTTTTTTTTGGTTTTTTTTGTGGGTGGGTTTTTTTGTGTGTGTGTGTGGTGGGGTTTTTTTGTTGTTATTGGTTGGTTGGTTGGTTGGTTGGGGTTTTTTTTGGTAGCAAAGTGGCTTTGACAGCCCGGAAAAATGTTGGCAAACTGAATTATTAGAATTTCACCTCTCAGACCAGGCTGAGCAGTGTTTAAACATCTGAAACACTGCGAATTCAGCATATGCAGTTGCGTTATCAGAAAGTGAACATTTGATGTATTTCACCTTTTTTCCTTTCTTTTCTTTTTAAAACTTCTGCAGATTTCTTTAAAGGTAAAACAGTTTTCAATCACTGGCTACCAGGTATATGCTACAGTAACATCACGTTTCAGTTGGTGTCAGAAGCAACCTTCAACAAAAGCACGCTAGTGGAATACAGTGGGGTCCAGCATGAGCCCAAACAGCACAGAACAGGTGAAGAAAATTATTACATATCATTTGCTCCAAGTCTGTATGGCTGCTTTCCTTTCTGCCGTGGGGAGGGGATTGATCCCACAGAGAAGAGGGGCTGGGTGGGAGCAGTCCTGGGAGCTGCTGCTGGCCAGGAGCATGGGAGGAGGATGCTGTGGCTGGTACATAGGATTGTGTGTACAATACAGTGCAAAAGGAAATTTGCATGAGTGTTTCCGTTGTAAAGCTTGCTTCTTAGAAAATAAATTCTGCTTCACATGAGATATTCTAGGCCTTGTGCTGGAAATTAATTTTTAAGCCATAGGAATAGCCTTACTGAGCCTACTATTGATATATCTATATTGGTCTGTCTCCTTGCCCAGTGAATCATAGCTAAACTGTTGGAGAAAGCCTTCCTCATTGTGCAGTCTTCTATCACGGAGAAGAACGTCATAGTCGCCCCACTTGGCAGACAGTTTATGCCCTGAAGCATGAACTTTTAATTTCCAAGACAGCAATGTTGCAAAGGCTGAAAATTGCATTTGTTCAGGGTCCAGAACTAATTTAATTTGGTACTGGGACGATGCCCAAAACTTTTCTGTTAATCTGTTGGACCACAGACATTTCCCAGGATCCAAAGTGAAATGAACCGGTGGTAAAATCAAAAGGCCAAATCTTCAGATGAATACACTGATCTTGGTCCATTGCCTTGGACGGAGCAAAGCCAACTGATGCCAGCTGATCCTCTGTCCTGAGGATCCTAAATGTAGCTATTGAGATATTGAACCATAACAATGCAACAAACAGGATCACATTTTTCTTTCCTGCTGCCTTCCCATCGCTCATTCTTTGCGTGAACTGCATCAAGATTGTAGTACCTAGTTTTGTATTAGTGGCAGTGGCTGGGACAGGGGTGGTGAGTGAACTAGTGGGTTGTAAGGTGCCCGTTTGAAATGCTGCAGTCAAAATTGTTTGCAGAGGGTACCTGCACTTACGTATAAGGGCAGACAGACAATTACCGTGAGGCAGACAAAATGCTGTACGTTCACCTCCTGGCATAATTTGAAGTAACTTCTTTGCATGCCAGAATTTTGTCCTCTGGAGACTCAAGTCTTAAGATCAAGCTTTCACAAATATTAAAATTTAAACTGATGTTTAATGCTTGTGAAAAGGTGGCTGCTAAAAGCATATGAAAAACCCTACAGCAACATGAAGGTCATACTTTTTAAATATGAGCTATGCCATATATCAGTTTTGTCTGTATTTTTTCACTTCATTTCTACAGAAGTATTTTTCTCCATGATCAAGATCTTTCTGGAAGAGACAATATAATTAATTAAGATCCACTCTTAAAAATTCACATTTGAGTAGCCTTGTTGCTGTAATAGCACTGAAGGTCTGATTTACTGTGACTTTACATCCACTTTTCTTCTTGTTATTCATGAGTTGTGATTCTTCTGTGAATTTACACTCATCTTGATCCCACTGGAGTCACTTCTGCTCTAAGTATATGTACGAGAAAGGATAATCTTAATAAGAACAATTTATTTCAAAATACTCCTAGATGCATTGTTTTTCTGCAAATATTTCTCTGTGGAATTAACACATCGTAAAGGCACATAGAACGTAACCTCTTAAAACACTAACCCTTGCTTCTCTTTTAGTTCCTTACCCACCTCGAAACATTTCTGTTCAGATTGCACCAATCAACAGAAACAACTGGGAAGAGCACAGTGGGAATTTTGCAGAAGAATCATTCATGGGGCCACAAGAAATCATAAGGAAAGAAAAACTTGGTTATTCTGACAGCCCACCTGAAATTCCAGCAGCAAACACATCCGCAGCCTGGCCCAACTACCACTATAACAACACTGAGTACGAAACCACGGTGCAGCCATACTGGTGGTCTAAAGAAGCTGAGTCGTCAGAGGGTGAAGAGGAGTTTGTCAATGCAGTTTCCAGTGATTACGAGGCCAATAAATTCAACACGTCTGGAAAACTCATGCCAGAACCTCCTTCCTTCCTTCCTGTACAAATGGTGCTGACCTGGTTACCACCAAAGCCCCCTACTGCATTTGATGGTTTCCATATCAATATTGAAAGAGAAGGTAAAACAAAGCCTTATACCCTTTTGGTACCCCTCTTCTGTAATTCCATTGGTGGGTTGTCTCCTCTACAAATTAATTAGCTAGTACTCTGCTTCAGAGGGCTTTGTTAGATTGCCCATATTTCTCAAGAAGTTTCTTGCATAGAATAATGTGTACTTCTGACTGGGCATCATAAAAATAAAGGAGGAGGGGTAAAATACAGTTTGCAATTCTCTTTTGTTAAACAAGATTTATACTGTTGTACATATTGCTGCACTGTTTACACTGCAGTTATGGTAAATCCATTCTGGTATGGGAGGAAGGAGAAACGAGCTGATAGAGATTTTGGACAAAGAAGGTACATTACATCATGTAGCTTTCTCTGACACTGAGAAAGGTTCTCAGGGGGAGCTCAACTGGAAGGGACTGCATTCAGATTAACTGTTATCTCAGAGGTCATCTATGAATGTACTCCTTAGGTCATAAGGAGGCTGAGGTGGAGAATGGGGAGAATTTTCAAGTGATAGAGCTGTGATAAAATAGCCATGTTGCTTAAAGAGTTTCTGTTTTGAAGTCTATTTTCTCCAAATTAATTTTATTTCTGACAAGCAGTTTTCATAAGCCTTCCCACACTGAGAGCAAATACTTTTTTTGCAGAATAAGAAGGCAATAGATAGAAAACTGGAAGCTCCTTTTCTTTCATGCCATGCTGTTTTTCACTTGCACAGTCATGGAAACCCTATTTTATCATCTCTATTGCTGAATGAAAATTTGGCCTGGGTTTATTGTTCCTCTACACCTACACTGGAACCTTAGTCATTAACTACTCTTGTGCTGATGGCAAGAAATAAAACTACCCACATAAATCCAGTCCTTTTGGATACCTTTTAATGCCACAGCAGAAAAAGTATTAGCATTTCTGATATAGATAATTTTCTCCATGGTTGGAGCCTTTCAGATTTCAATTAATCCACACTTTTTTCCCCCCTGATTTAGAGAACTCCACAGAATTTTTGACAGTGAGTGAGGACACTCACAAATTTGTTGCTGAACTGAAAGAACCAGGAAAATATAAGTTGTCTGTAACAACATTTAGCTCCTCTGGCTCTTGTGAAGTTCGGGGAAGTCAATCAGCAAAAACACTTAGCTTTTATATCAGTAAGTATCTTAACAAATTTGTCTTTTTCTCCCAGACTAATATAACTTTAATGTACAGACCACTGTGGCAGCTATGGCATCTGCTGCAGGATCAGAAGAGTCGGGTCTTCTGGAATTCCCTGTGCCAGAGAAGGAAATATAGTCCAAATATGTTATATATTATATCCTGCCTGGATGGGCTACATTGTGCTGTCTTGGCAGAGCTAAGAACTGAAAGCAGGTGAGGTATTTGATAGAGTGGTTGCCAAGTGTTCAGAAATGAAACAGGTTCCCCTCTTGCATGTTTCAAAGAGAGATTTTAATTATGAGAATTAAATTGGTGGTTATAGAGAATTTTGAAAATATTTAACTTCCTTACTCCTGGAGGCTGTATATACTACGTTAGGGATGAAGGGCATCTCAGACTGAGAGTGTGGGAATTGCACAATTAAACACTGAAATGTGAAATTACATGGTATCTGAGAGAACATGGGGCAAATTACAGTAGGTGAAATAGTTCAGCCTACTAAATTCAGAGGAGAAAAAGTAATTTATTATTTCCCTGTAGAATCCCAAGGTTTCTTAACTGAAGATTTAGTAAAAGACAAAGTAATAATGCAGTACTGCATATAAACTAATATCATGACTGATAATTAGATCAGCAGGTGAGACAGCTGTTGGTGAATTCAGGTTATTATCCTTCTGATGGCTGTGGCTACCTTTCTACCCTTTTCTACAAAATGAAATAGATATAGCCTACAAAACGCCCATACAATGAGAACAGGGGAATACTTGCAGCACTACACAGTTTTACATGTGGGAGGATAGTGTCTCCCCCAAATCGTGAATGCTGCAACAACACAGTAGCTAAGGCTGGAAGAAATATTCATATTAAAAGGAAACGTATTCAAGTACGTTACTAACAAAACCTGTATCTTTAGTAGCTCATAACATTTACAAATACTAACTATCTAGGCTTCCATTTGTCCTAATGTTTTTCTGCATGTAATTGGATTCCACTATTGCTCCTATGTTTTTCACAACTTTATAGTTGAAAGATACAGTACTCCTTGGAAAACAAGGAGAAAAGAGGAAACAGCACATGAGCGAAAGGGTCTCTGGTGTTGTAATTTCACTGTCTTCTGGTTTTCTTTAGGCATAGTTACTAGACAGCTTCACTATGTGGAAAGCATTAAAGTCTATATAAGTATACAAGTATATCAAATATATTGTGTACCATTGCTGTTAGTACCAAATGTTAGTCCATTTTACAAGATGTGACTTATTTCCATTAAGCAATATGCAATACAGTGTCCTCCATGAAGTCTAACTGGGGACAGAGACCCAAGAAAAATGAGAAAATGTTAATCCAAAGGTGGATTGCTAGATTAAGGATTAATTTGAATGTCATTGGGTATAAAGTAGTAAGATGTTACAGGAATGTAATTAATGTTTTCATTTTATGTGTAACACATGAGAACATTTTGGGTTTTGGGTTTTCTCTGTTAGTTTTGCAAACTTTTAGAGACAGATGAAGATTCTTGGCAGTTATTTATTCTCTCAAACACAAGATTCTTAGTATTTTAGATTGTACATGTATTTTTGGTAGTATGCCAAATCTGAGATGTACACAAGTACCCTTAAGGTGAAATTGCTTTTCCGTTCCTCTTTATGAGTCTGATCAAGTAGGCTCTGTGTGGGGACTACAACTTCGGGCTGTGACATGAAGTAGCTCAGCTTCCTTAATACCGATGTCAAAACAATTTCTGAAGAGTAAGAGCTATACATACATCCACTGGCTCCAGAGACTAATCTAGTGACCAAATTCCTCTTTTTACCTGAGTGGCTGTAGGTCTGCTGTCATGAATAAATTTTTCTCACAGCTTCAGCCTTATCTTATCCTTGTAGTGCTCAGTCTGTGAATCATCCTGTCAAATTACTGGCTTGTATTACACAACATGTTTGTTGACCCCAGATGGCAATATGGATTGTCTAATCTTATGGGCTGATGTTGCACCAAATTTTTGCTCTAGCATTTGTTTTATTTTCTCAATAAACGTAAAGTACCATTTGAATTTCACAGAGGGAGAAAAGAGAGAGCTGTCACAAGTGTCACTTAAAAGTGACAAGAAAATATGACCATTTTAATGAAATCTGAAATTTTTGCCAGGTCTAGCTGAAGTTATTTTCCAAATTGTTATTTTATTTACATTTAAATCTGTGTTTTCTACTAAGTGCTTCAAAAAGTCCGATGGAGGATAAGATTCTTCACTGTGGTAATCCCCAAGAGCTTGATTTTCATGCTTCAAGGCTGTAGTACACTTGGAGGGTATAATAGTATGTAGAGAGGCAAAAAATTTTGTATGCTTATCCTTTAATATTGTCAATAATCTGTTTATTATTGGATGTCACCTAGTGTTTGAGCAAATGTGATATTGCTGCGTGGTTTGTGGTAAGCAATAGAGAATACGGCAATCTGAATTTTCAGTGAGGTTTCTCTCGTCATCTGCTCTGCTACAGGTAAAATAGCACCGGCCACAGGCTGTTTCTCAGGGGCTGCTATGTTGGCTGCCTGAGGGCTGTGGAGATGGACGGCTGTCAGTCTAGCCTCTTTCACTAGTAGTAAATAATCCCATGAGAGAAGGATGTTCTAACACAAGATTCTCAAATGTGTAGAGCTGCTTGCTCACATGTGATTTTGGAACATGTCCCAGGCCCCAAAGGTGAGTGGATAGAAGACCTCACTGAAAAGCCCCAGCATGTGACTGTGACAGTGCTAAGCTCCACTACTGCCCTGACATCCTGGACAGCATCACAAGAGAATGGCAGCAACAGCACCATCGTGTCTGTGGTCTCTCTGACCTGTCAGAAGCAAAAAGAAAGTCAAAGGCTTGAAAAACACTATTGCAATGAGGTAAGGGGCAAAAGCTGGAGGCTTTTCAAACACAGGAAAAAATTGCTAATCATCCTGCTGTTTGGGACTGTCATTCCCAAGGGCTCTGTCAGGCTCAGGGCTGCAGAGCACAGTGGTAGCTGCTCCCTTCTGCAATCTAAAGGCACATGGCTGATACAGAGTGGAAGGGAGAGCACAGCATTCAGGAATGAAAGTGTGCAGTAAACTGTAGTAGTGATGAAATTGTATTTCTGTTGGACTGACTGGCCAATCCTTTGTTCAAGCTTGTGAGTTTTGCTGAACCCTTTGAGACATTTTTGCAGCAGTAATCAAAACAGTGCCATATCATAATAACACTTGGGTATATGCTGTAATCCATTTGTATTAAACAAAGTGCTCACATGCATGATTATAATCAAACTAGCATAAATTCTTTCTTAGATATCTTCCATATGAATACAGAACCCAACTCTAAACTTTCTGGAAGTTTAGAGGTGATCAGAAGTCAGTTTTTCTTTTCTTCCATTAAAAAAAAAAAGATGTCAGCACTGGGAAGTAAATAGTAATTCATACCACCTGTGATTTGGATGGACAACAGTTCTTTAGGGCTGCCGTATGGGACGTATGTTTATAATAGTCAAGAATCCTGAACACACAAACCTGGCAGTTTTCTGTTACTTGAAACCCTTAGTGAGTGCAATGCCATGTCATATCCTGTGGCTATGATAGATCAGTAGCATGTGAGTTTAGTTAGAAAGAGGGTTTAGTCCACATCTCAGTTACCTTACCAAGATGGTGATAAGGCCATTTTCTGAGCAGTGCTACAACTTCTCTCTGGCTCCCGAAATGTGTGTGGTGGAGGAATCTGCAAATGACCGTGGTGCTGCCCTGCTGCACCCTCAGCTTTCCCATGGCAATGGAAGGTGACTGCAAACACCCCCAGTAAATCTTCATCTTCATCTTTGTTATTAGCCTTGCAAGTTAATTAATAGTCTTCAACCTTTAAAAATGTCTTTTGAAATGAATCTTTGTCAAACTTTGAGTTTTATTCCAAGAATGTCTGTGAACTTAAACATTTGGAAGTGTCTTCTAATGACAATTTTAGAATTGTTTTTCAGAATCATATTGAAAACTCAGAGCTTTTTTTTCCATTTATTAAGAAGTGCAGTCATTTAATCAGGAAGCAAAACAATATAGTAGGTGATTATAAACCACAGATCACAAGTATATACATATATAATTAAAATACTACAGGACTAATCTACAAACACAAAAACAAGTACCTAAAGCTAATCTGTGAATAAACAATATATCTATAAAAGTAAATGTGTGGTTATTGCAAATAAGTAGAAAGGTCTAAAAACAGTTATTTGTTTCTTTCAATCAAATATTTATACCACCACTAATCAAATTTTGTCAGCTTATTATACCTGGAGTTATTAATGGCTGTTGGTTTGAATTCTCCTTGACAAGCTGAAAAGGGCAAAATTCAGTGCAGAGTTCTATCCATTTCTAACATTGTGCATGATTTAAAAGTGATTTAGCTTTCTAAAGCAGCTCTTAAAGACAAATTCTGTTCCTCACTAAATCTGTGCTGTCACTGATATATTCATGCGCATTGCAATAAACCACCAGTGCAAAGGTGGCTGTGATATACAGACTTCGGAAAGGTTGTGAAGAAAATATTAATTAGTAGGAAATAACAGCCTGAAGTTCTAGAAGAGGTGTATGAAGTCCTTTCTTCAAAGCTGCTGTGTGCATTTACTGTTAGCTGGCTCTTCAGAAGATAAGACTTTTCATATTGTATCAGAGCAGGAATCACTTGGTCAGGCATTCTGCCTGCAGCTCTGACCGAAACCTGGTGCACCACAGCAGAAATTTTAATGCTGATATTTCAAACTGAAAAGTCACAAAGTCCCTTAGTCAGGTTTTGTAGTGCTGTGCAGGGGAGGTGAAAGAGAGTAATTCCTCTCTGATTTCAGCATGCAGTCATTTAACACTTGCATTCAGAGGACAAATTTCTCATAACGCTGCCTTCCGCTCACGTAGCTGCAGATGAATCTGATGGCCGATAAAAAACCTCAGGCTGCCTAAATACTCCAGCCTGAATAATGTAGCTTGAATATGAATAATGTAGCCTGAATATTTCAATAAACTTTGACAGTGGGAGAGAGTGGGTCTGCAGTGTGACAGCTGACCTTAGGCAGCAAGGCAAGTGTGATTCCCTGAGTCAGATCATTTGTCAAGTCTGCCCTGACCATTTTCACAGTTTTGCCATTTTTGGGCTTAATGAATGGAGTTTTAGCCACTGATGCCAGCATGTTCAGAATCATGCCTTTTAAACTACAGGAGTAATTTACATACAGTCTCAATATTCTTTTAATTAACCAAGTAAATACTTCATATCTAATATGTTCCCCTCCTAATAGGTGAATTCAAGCAGCAGCCTCATTGAAAATCTTGTTCCTGGTGCCCAGTATCAAGTTGTGGTTTACTTACGGAAAGGACCATTGGTTGGACCGCCTTCTGATCCTGTTACATTTTCCATTGGTAACACCTGCATCAACTGTTTGAAATGTGTTTGTTTTGTTTTTAAACATGTGTAGTATATTCATTAAATCCTAGAGCCCATGAAGAAATACAAAATTGTCATGTTTGTTATTTCAAATGTAATGAACACTTATTGAGAACTTTTTCTTGTGTCATCTAGCTTATTACTGAGGTGGGGAAAATAATCCTTCAGTGGAAGATAGATATTTCACAAATAAACGTTAAGCTATTACCAAACCTAACTAGAGAGCAGTTATGGCCAGGATTCACACACAAAGTGCCCTGTGGAAAGAACTGTCTTCACCATTGGACACCTGAGTATACATTTGTCTCTAACACTGCTCATGGTCTATGTCATTTAGGGTGGGAGTCACCTCACTTAGGTGTAGTCAGCCTGACCTGCAGGGGATCTGTGGTGCATGGAGAGATGCAGGCACTTCCTAGGGGTGATTCATTCCCACTGTCTCATCAAGTGTGTGGGACTGCTGTTAAGACATTTGTGGCAAATGTGCTTTATGAAGGATGTAACGTGGCCCAGTATGAAGGTCACAGTGCTAAGAGTCAGGAGAGCTGGCTTATCACCAGCTTCAGTTGTGTATGCCTTGATTTCTGGAGTGTAATAGTGCATCTTGATGTTCTCTGCTTTGAAATTTGAAGATAAGAAGAACCCCCTGAGACTGAGAGTAACATTTTCAAGAATGTGGTTTCATGGCCAACAGGCAGAGCTGCCGCCCCCGTGCCTTTAATTCAGGATTCCACAAGGCTCCTAAATAGAGTCACTTAGGGTAGAATTCAGAGTCTTTTAGTTTCCTTATAATTTATTTTGTTAATCTTACAACTTTAACAAAATGCATTAAGAGAAAGAGCAAAGAGAAAGAGATTTAGTGTATAGAGACACTATTACATTTGCAGAGAAATATTTAACCTAAGTCACCCAGCTTCTCTTTTGGACAAACAGTCTGCCTTGCAGGAGAGCAAGGTGGCTGAAAGTTAGAGATCTTCAGTATTTTTCATCCTCCTTCCTCTCTGAGATGTAGGGAAGNACAAATGCTTTTCATTTTCTTTTTCACTGTAGTTACTTCAGAAATCTGCAAAATTCCATTTTCACTTGAGAAAGTAAAATCGTATGTTCCTAAAGTAAATACATTCCTTCATTTTTGCTATTTTTGTGTGGCCTCACAACAATAAAAGATTTTTACTAAACTCAAAATGGCAATCAGTTTCCAAACAAAACATCTCCTGGGTTTCTTATTATAAAGGGGATGTTTTTATGCAGTAAAACAACACTTGCGTGAGTTTTTATTTTCATAACAGGATATTGAATGTGATATTAAAATAGCAGAACTGCAAAATAGACTGTTCTGTGAATTTTTTAGTGGTGGTTAATGATGAATGAAACTGTAATAAGGTAAAATACACTTATAAAAGTATTCCATTCTCCCCATGTTTTTCCTAAACCTCACTTTTACACAGTGAGTATAAACACTTTAGAGAAAGCAAAGAAAATATGTGGTAAATGATTTATGAAGGGAAAGACAGTCATGTGTTAAGATGGGCTGAAGTAACCTGGGTGCTGGTCTTGGCTCTGACCCGATGTGCAATAGCTGGGGCTCTGCAACCCTTGCAAATGTTAGCAAAGTTCTTATTTAAATAGCCTCAGTTAAGTCACTTTGTTTTCCAGTCAAGTAAGGGTTGCAGAAATTGACCCTTATGTGGCATTTTTCAAATCACTTGACTCTTCTTTCTCAGTGTCATCATCTGTGAGGCAAGAATAGCAATACATGACAGCACCTTTAGGTTCCCCAGGGAAGGAGGGCTAAACATAAAAACTGTTCTTTCTCGTAGTCTTAATCTTCCAAAGTGCTGTGGCTTTTGATGCTTTTGTTTTTGAGCAACTTGAAATATCTCCTAAACATCCTGATTTTCAAAGTAGAATGGAACCCTCCATTTATGAAAAAGCAAGCCCTTTATCTCAAGCTAAGCAGCCAACACCAAGTAACCTGTAGTCATTTCTGAAAAAGTAGACATAACAACCTGGAGAACAAATGCTGAAAAAAATCGTATTTGACTGCTTGTGACAAGGAAGCTCTTGGGAACTAAAGTCAGGAACAAACCAGAAGCAGGTGGAACTTGGTTAAGGAAAGGTATTGTTTTAAAACAAAGTGCAAATAATAACACACATTACTAGCCACAATTTCTGTTTTGTAGTGCCCACTGGAATAAAGGATCTGACGCTTTACCCTTTGGGACCTACTGCTGTGGTTTTGAGCTGGAACAGACCTTTCCTTGGGGTATTCAGGAAATATGTTGTAGAAATGTTTTACTTCAACCCATCAACGATGACCTCTGAGTGGACAACCTACTATGAAATAGCAGCAACCGNAAAAAAAAAAAAAAAAAGGTAACCTGTTAAGAACTGAATCCTTCAATGAAAACAAATATGTGGACTAGTGAATATGGTAAGAGCCTTTTCATTCTAGGCAATCTCCTTATATATTTTCATAAGTTGGGTCACAAAAGAGAGTATGGTATAGTTCAGTAAAGGAAAAAAATAGTAAGTAAAAATATATATTATTATTAAAATCTTTATCACTGGACAATTTTTACAAATGCTTTTCATTTTCTTTTTCACTGTAGTTACTTCAGAAATCTGCAAAATTCCATTTTCACTTGAGAAAGTAAAATCGTATGTTCCTAAAGTAAATACATTCCTTCATTTTTGCTATTTTTGTGTGGCCTCACAACAATAAAAGATTTTTACTAAACTCAAAATGGCAATCAGTTTCCAAACAAAACATCTCCTGGGTTTCTTATTATAAAGGGGATGTTTTTATGCAGTAAAACAACACTTGCGTGAGTTTTTATTTTCATAACAGGATATTGAATGTGATATTAAAATAGCAGAACTGCAAAATAGACTGTTCTGTGAATTTTTTAGTGGTGGTTAATGATGAATGAAACTGTAATAAGGTAAAATACACTTATAAAAGTATTCCATTCTCCCCATGTTTTTCCTAAACCTCACTTTTACACAGTGAGTATAAACACTTTAGAGAAAGCAAAGAAAATATGTGGTAAATGATTTATGAAGGGAAAGACAGTCATGTGTTAAGATGGGCTGAAGTAACCTGGGTGCTGGTCTTGGCTCTGACCCGATGTGCAATAGCTGGGGCTCTGCAACCCTTGCAAATGTTAGCAAAGTTCTTATTTAAATAGCCTCAGTTAAGTCACTTTGTTTTCCAGTCAAGTAAGGGTTGCAGAAATTGACCCTTATGTGGCATTTTTCAAATCACTTGACTCTTCTTTCTCAGTGTCATCATCTGTGAGGCAAGAATAGCAATACATGACAGCACCTTTAGGTTCCCCAGGGAAGGAGGGCTAAACATAAAAACTGTTCTTTCTCGTAGTCTTAATCTTCCAAAGTGCTGTGGCTTTTGATGCTTTTGTTTTTGAGCAACTTGAAATATCTCCTAAACATCCTGATTTTCAAAGTAGAATGGAACCCTCCATTTATGAAAAAGCAAGCCCTTTATCTCAAGCTAAGCAGCCAACACCAAGTAACCTGTAGTCATTTCTGAAAAAGTAGACATAACAACCTGGAGAACAAATGCTGAAAAAAATCGTATTTGACTGCTTGTGACAAGGAAGCTCTTGGGAACTAAAGTCAGGAACAAACCAGAAGCAGGTGGAACTTGGTTAAGGAAAGGTATTGTTTTAAAACAAAGTGCAAATAATAACACACATTACTAGCCACAATTTCTGTTTTGTAGTGCCCACTGGAATAAAGGATCTGACGCTTTACCCTTTGGGACCTACTGCTGTGGTTTTGAGCTGGAACAGACCTTTCCTTGGGGTATTCAGGAAATATGTTGTAGAAATGTTTTACTTCAACCCATCAACGATGACCTCTGAGTGGACAACCTACTATGAAATAGCAGCAACCGTCTCCTTAACTGCTTCTGTGGTAAAGTGACTATTACTGACTATTGCTTTCCCATGCCTGTGTGGCCCTGGCACCTTGTGACATTTCTTTGCCCAGCCTTTCCCCCATGAATAATGCCTCTAAGCCTGGCACATTTTTCCGGGCAAAGCAGAGAAAATAGCCAGGATGCTAGAGGCATTTTCTGTTCTAAAGTAAGGGAATGCCAGCTGAACCATGCTAAATTTTAAGCAGAGCAATGAGACAGGAGATGAGCTTTCTTTTTGTTGACAAATGGGCATGTTCAGCAAGTCCAGAGGCAGCTTCAGTTTGTGGGTCAGTTTGTCAGTCAAGGCTTTAGAAATTCCATCATCTCCTTGGGGGGAGTGGTCCAAAGCCTGATCTACATAATTAATATTGCTAGTATGGATTTGGAGCTTGTGGGCTAGTCTTGCAGTGTGCCATCTGGAAGGCTTAGCTGCAGAGATGCTCTTGTGGAAGTAGCCTTCATGTTTCTGAAGCTACAAAGACTTAGTGCCAGGATTTCAACTAGGTGGAGGCTGGCTTCTAGAAGAACATGTACACATGCACACACACACACACATATCCTTGCAGAAATAAAGTGAAATTTTCCTCTTATTTTCCATTATTTCCTAGAGAAGGTGAACAGATTTTATTCAGGCTTCGCTGTAGAGCAAGACAGCAAGCAATCTTAGCTGAAATTAGTTGTTCAGAAAGTTATGAGTATGCAAAAAGGATAGCAATAACTTTTGCTGCTTGTGAGAGCCACGGTGATTTACTGTAATTGATTTGCATAATACCATTTGTGGAGACATTTTGGCTACAGCAGCTTAACTGTAATTGGGTATGTGACTGTAAATCTAGCACACAAATCTCCAGAGAAATTAAAAACAAAAATAACTTACCAAATGAGTAATTAATATGTTGTAATCATGACTCAGCACAATTAGTTTAATACTTGAGTGATCCAAGTCATCTTAGAAGTAATGCCACCTTCCAGAGTTAATGTGATTCATTAGAAAATGAGATGATATTGTCCCTTTCTGTTGCAAATCCTGTTCAAGGAACCCAAGTTGGAATTCCTTTGTCTGAATTTTGGTCTGAAATGTGACAGTGCTATATCACAGCTAAAGTGAGTATTTCTTAAAGAATAATTTTTAAAGAGTAAGCCTGAATTAGAAAAAGAGTGTCTTCCTGTTCTTCTGTTATGGCACTTAACATACAGGAGGCATTGATAAGCTTTTGTTTGGGTTTTGTAGCAGTGGTCCAGAATCCCACTATGTCCCACAAATTTCCCTATAATCTACTGACATCTCTGAGGGGTGTATTCTGGAGCAACAGTGTCAAGACCAGTGAGAAGGCAGGGGAACTAAAAATCAAGCTATGTGATAGCTTAGATCAAAAATTATTTCCTAAAGTGTTGTCTGTTGGTGAGAACCTTGGGAACTGAATTTGCCCTTTCACTCTGTTTAGTCGCTTTGTTCTTTTTTTTTCCTTTGCATCTTATTTTAAAATTTTTAAAGCAATGTAAAAGAATAGTCCATAAATCCTATATTTAGACTCCTTTGGTACTGTCTCGGCAAAAAAAGGCCACTGCAAACTGCAGAGATCTGTAAAAATAGCAATTCCTAATTTGTTGAAAAATTTCATTATTTCCAATTTGCTTTTATTTTGAATTTTAAAAATATAATGAGGCTTTTCATTTAAACATAAAATTAAATATTTGAATTGTTTTCTTCTGTCAGTAAAGTATTTGAATTTTAACTTAAATATTGCATATGTTATTATAATATAAAATATATGGCATTTTATACTTAATTTAGATCTCATTTTTATTTATATATAATTTATGCCTCATAAGTCATTTATGTTTCATTCATATTTCATTTATAATAAATGGTAATACAAAGTGAAATACACTTTGAAAATTGGAAAAAAATAAGTCTTTTGAAGTGAAAATATCAGAGTCAAAAACCTTGTTTCTAATTTATCCTCAAACCCTATTTAATCAAAATAGAATACCCTACATTTTCCAATTAAATATTCTGCCTTCATCAAATCGGAATTTTGGGATGGAAGATTGCTCTACAGGAATCATTCTTGCTGCTCTGGAAATCAATGAGAGGTACCCACGGCAGGTAGGACCTGCCTGGGACCAGGTGCAGGTGGATGAGCAGGACAACAGCATTTGCTCCCACTGCACAGAATTTGGATAAATTCAAATGCCAAATTACTTCCACTGGAGTAATGAATGGGAGCTCAGTAAAATGAGCGTGGGCACTGGATTTATAAATATCGTTGCATTTTATAAGTCACATCTCATGATAGTGGATTTTCTCCTGAGCTTCTCTTTGTCTTTTGTGACTTTACAGAGAATAGCTAACCTGCTGCCTGCTTGGTATTACAATTTCCGGGTCACCATGGTGACTTGGGGGGACCCAGAGCTGAGCTGCTGTGACAGCTCCACCATCAGCTTCATAACAGGTAAGCAGCTATCAGAAAAGACTGTGGAAGTGCTCACGGGAGCAAAAGTGCTGAGAAAGTGCGACTTGGGGGTTGTGTTTCACCCGCAGACACTTGCAAGTTAGGATATTTAACAGCAAAGTGGGGTATTTGGGGTTTTGGTTTGGAGGGTTTGGTTTTTATTTTTTTTAAAAGGAAAGTTCTGAGGACTGCTTTAAATGAATATATATAATTTTCCTGTGCAAAGTACAGTGCTTAATTACTTTGTTCCAGTCCTGAGATATCTGATCCCAAGCTACACTGCTGGCAAATTCTGGCACTTCTCCAGTGTATCAGAAACTCAGAGTACCCACTGGGGTCCCTGCAAAGGGTCTCCAAGGATATTTGTTGTCCTTTGGCATCAATCAACTTTCTCTATAGCCCTATAAGGAAGCAATTTTCCAGCTGGTTGGTTGCTGTATGAGGGGAGAAATGTCTTTTCCAGCCAATTTGGGTACCAGGTACAGCGTTTTAGAGTGCAGATGTTCCAGTGGAGCCCTCACATATTAATATCTTCTCTCCAGAAACCTGCAGCAGGAATTAGGGAAATTAAGATTATTCCAGAATATAAACCATTGCTGGGATCAGTCTGGATCTCTGTATGAGGGAAGTAGACTGTTACTGCTATTAGATGAAAAATGGATCAGTTCCTTAAGTAGCAGATGCAGACAAAACTGGAAATGGATTAATCTCTTGGATAATGTCACCCACTTGTGGTTGGCAAAACCTTTCTTCAGAAAGGTCATCTGGTCTTAAATGAAAATATCCAACTGTAAGGTTTTACCAATGGTTAATCCCTCTTATTATCAAAGGTTTATCCTTTGCTTCTGATCTGAATTTTTCTAGTTTTGATATCCAGCCCATAATTCTTCTTACACTTTTAGTGACTGAAGAGACACAAAGCTTTTTTCTTTTCCCCTCTCCATACAGAATTTAGTTTCACTTTTTAAATAAATGCTTCAATTGAATCCTTCAGGTGCTCTCACTGTAAGGCATTTTCTCATGTTACTTTTTTCACCACTCGGCTTCTCTAATTTTTACTGCCTTTACCAAAGTATGTGAAAACTGAAAGTGTAATACCAGCCTGCTGAATACTCCTACAGAGGCAAAATCAGTTCCCTATTCAGTGCTCTCCTGTTTGTGCATCTAGGTGATGCATTTGCTATGGCATCACTCTGGAGGTCTGTGTTGATTTACCTCTGTTCTGTGGCTTCCAACAGAATTTATCATTTGGGATGTATTGTCTACATGCCTTTTTCCTAAAGACTCAGCCTTGCACCTGGTACTTTGAAATACATGTTTTTTAAGCAGGTCCAGCCTGGAGGCCAATAATTCAAATCACAGCCCTGTCCAAATCCTTCACTCCTCTGCCAGTTGCCATGTTACTTACATAGTTCATCAGCGGTGCGTTTACTTTGAGAGCATTGATAAAAATGTTGAATAGCAGTGAGACAGATCACAGCATTTTAAGGGAAGAGTCCTAACAAAGAAATGTGATTCAATCAAATTACAAGCACTTATCAATTGGTGGTCAGCACTTATCAATTGATGTGAGCTTTAAATACACTCCTGTCCCTTGATTGCCTTATTACTTGCAATCTCTTCAGCTCTGTCCAGGGACTGCTGTCAGGCTAACTTCCAAGAAAGTGGCATGCCAGCTTTTCATGTCTGCAGGTTTGACATATTTGTCCCCAGTAGGTGCTGCCTTTTCACTCTGTCAGGTTAGCAGGGGACCCCAGAGTTCTTTATCACCCTTGGCCTCTTTCTTTCCAGAGAGGGAACAGATGGTTTTATGGAGCACTTGGTCCCCTTCTGCATCATTCTGAACAATGCTACTTCCCCTGCACAGGTTGCCAGGAATTAAACAAACAAACAAAAAGAAACCACCAAAAAGCCCTAAATTTTAAAATACTAGAATGAAGGTTTTGTAGTCTTCTTGACAGTACACCATCTGTCAGTTCTGTGTATAACTGGAAAGCTAACCTCTGCACCTGGAACATAAGTTTGATTTTTTTAAAAACAAAGCAGAAGGATCATCTGGGAGCTTGGGACCACACCTTGCAGAAAGCTCAGAGCAGACAAACTATTTCCCTAACTGAAAATCCCATTGCTTGTGTGGAGTCTACAACAAGGTTGGGGCTTTACTGAGCTGCAGTACTTGGAATGAAAAGGGTATTACAAGAGACCAGATGATATTATAGCTCTTTCCGACAACTACTGGTCAGATGTACCCAGGAAAATGGGAAAGACTTGAGGGATCCCAGAGACTTACTAGGAAGAGCTTTTGTTCTCTCAGGCTCTTGCAGCAACAGTTGCATGGTGGTGTCTTAATGCAGGGAGAGATTGTGGTGCTGCCAGTGTTGCTGTGGTGACTAACGAGCTTTGGATGCCACCTGCTGCAAACAGCTGGATTTAAAGCCATCATAAGCAAGGGCACTTTAGACTGCCAATGTTTTCTTTTACAATGGGAATGCTTTTCGCTCTGAAGAATTAAAAAGAGTAAGACAGACAGACTGTTGGTGTTTGTGAGTACCGCTACATCAGCTGTCTGTTGGTCCCACGGATGATTTCAGCTGTCACATCAGGCCAGGCCACCAACAGAATGTAATTTCCTACAGCCCTTCTGTGCCACTCAGCCGCCAGGGGAAGGTGGTGCTAGGGGAGTCAATCATGCAAGCCCAGGCCCTTCATCTTGTTTTAAATATCGTGGATGTTCATTGATAGATACCTAAAGCAAACAGCTGTGTGAACATTTAAGAGGGAAAGTATGTCATCAATATTTATGTATAAGCGGAAATTATTATTAGTGTATAAGATTCATGATGGTCATGACATTAAATTGTACAAAATCCTTGTGTAGTGATGAACTGGGAACTCCAGAAATTAAAAGAAGCATTCACAGGATCACAGAATGGTTTGGGTGGAAAGGACCTTAAAGATCATCAAGTTCCAACCCCCCTGCCATGGGCAGGGACACCCTCCACTAGACCAGGTTGCTCAAAGCCTCATCCAGCCTGGCCCTGAACACTTCCAGGGATGGGGCATCCACAGCTTCTCTGGGCAACCTGTTCCAGTGTCTCGCCACCTTCACAGTGAAAAATTTCTTCCTCATATCTATCAAAATCTACCTTCTTTCAGCTTAAAACCGTTACCCCTCGTCCTATCGATACACTCCCTGATAAAGAGTCCCTCCCAATCTCTCCTGTAGGCCCCCTTCAGGTACTGGAAGGCTGCTATTAAGTCTCCTCGGAGCCTTCTCTTCTCCAGGCTGAACAACCCCAACTCTCTCAGCCTGTCCTCTTACAGGATGTGCTCCAGCCCTCTGATCATTTCCATGGCTCTCCTCTGGACTCGCTCTAATCTTACCTGCCTGTAGGTGCATTTCACAATGAATGGTGCTCTGAGACATCATGGTAAAAAAAAATGATATTTGAGCTTTGTGGTTCCCTGTTAAAGCTGCAGTGGTCCCAACACAATTCTGCAATGACCTACAGTCCATCAGTAATTATTAAGACATATCGCAAGGCCACGTAAGATCACAAAGAATCTGAATCTTCTGCTGTTCATTATACCTGTTTCTTCATTTCCCATCTCATCCAGGCATGTATACCACCCAAAAACAGTGAGAAAAAGGTGTATGCTGATACATCAGAATAGAGACAGCTACATCCCTTTTTTGCACACACACAATAATTACAGGGTGAAAGGTAATGGTAAATCAGGGTAGTAACATTGACTACTGCAAGGGGAGATTCCCTCTGCAGGAGGGATGGGAGGATGTATTTCTGCAACAGAAGTGTATTTTGCATTTTGCACTAAACTGATCAAATTTATTTTACTTTCACTGGAAACACTTCTGTTTCTGACAGAGTTTGCTGCAAGTGTATCTGTAGAGTTTTGTTGTGCAAAGGGATTCAGTTCTGACAGGAAGCATTTTCTACCCCTGCCACATCTGAGGCTGGGGTACAGATCTTGAGAGAAACCCTTGAAAGGCAGAATCAACATTGCCCTCAGATCAGATTTTATACTAAATAAGGTTACTTATACTAAATAAGGTTATTTATACTAAATAAAAGGACATTTTCAAGATTAATTTAACAGAATAGTCTTACTAAACGTTTCTAAATGGGTCTAAATTGTCCATGCATTGTATTTGCTGCCTTCCTCGGCAATTACTTCAGTAAATCTGTTCACTAACGAAAGTCTCAATGCAGAAGTCATAGAAACCTTCGTGAAAGCAGCAGTGACATCTTGTGGCCCCTTCAAACAGACCCGAGCTCTGAGTCTGTCCAGTGTTTCATCTCGGCTGCTGGCACCCGCAGCTGTGCTGGTCTCCAGGGCTCTGGTGCTGGGATGACCCTTGCCCTGGGCAGCCACATCAGAGCGGACTTTGCACAGACACACTGGACTCAAAGGGGCTTGTGCAGAGGAAGATCAATCAGGCCCTATGGTTTTCCCTACAGCGCTTCTAAGGAATCTGCCAAGCACGCAGATTCCTACGCTTCCCTGTTTCATCCAGGTTATCCCACTGATATAATTTTGAGAGGGGGTTATTATCTTTACCTGTTGCTGACTTTCACTTTTGGGTCTCCACTCAGTTTTAACTTAAATCCAGACTGGAGACCCACACCTTCAAATTAGGCAATCAAGGTGAGCTGACCAGCTATACTCCCTCTGCAATTAGTAGACAGGCACCTCCAGGAGGTAATTCTTTTGCTCATCTTCAATACCTATTTTAGGATGAGTGGAGTTGCTCAGGCGGTTGCTACCTTTCTTCTTGGGCTGCACAGGAAGCCAAGGACTTGCTGGCAGCTCCAGTGCAAGACAAGACGGCAATAATGGGGCAGTCTGAGCTGTGCAGTGCTGGGCAGGAGCTGGGTGTGTGGAGGAAGAGGGGTGACAACAGCTGCTTCACCTAATACCTAGTCATGTAGCTCCCATGTGCCTGTTGAGTAGACACACAGTGCTTAGATGGCTGTCAGCTGACGGCTGCCTTTTGTGGTGGTGGAACATTCACCCTGGGAACAAAGATGGCCAAAACTTTTCATGCAAAAATATGTTCTTTGGAAAATTGCAGGTTTGGGGCTTCTCCTCCTAGGAAGATGCACGCTCAAGGAAGAGAAGGTCTTTTTTTCCTACAGAAAAGCTATCCAAATTACTCAGTGTAACAATTCTTTATTTTGTACTGATTGTCATTTCTTTTCAGTGCTATAACACAGTGAAGCAATATCTGAGGCTTTTAACTTGACTTTGAATTCTATTTGTAAATATTGGCTCAGAAACTGGTTTATATCAGCCAGTAGCTTCATGCTTTTTAAAAAAAAAACAAACTGAAAGATTGCAAGCAAAAGTATATTTTTGTTACGAATATCCCCCAGGTTAAATGCTGTTTTTTGTTTCTTTCAGCTCATACTCGGGTGCAGATGCTTTTACTAATATGTTTCTGCTATTTTTGTGATACTCTCTTCCCAACAGTATCCTCTAGCGCAAGTTTATTACTGGATTTGGTAGTCAGCTATGTTAGACCCTGTCTGTAATACATTTGTCCTCTTCCTTCAGCACCAGTGGCACCCAAGATTACATCTGTAGAATATTACAACCACCTTTTGTATGTCACCTGGACCTACGGAGGAGACGGAACTGACCTTTCTCATTCCAGGATGCTGCATTGGATGGTCATTGCAGAAGGAAAGAAAAAAATCAAGAAGAGTGTAAGTATGAGTGGGGAAGGTGTCACTCATTTATCTGCTGGGCTTTTTTTTTTTTTCCTTTGTTGATAACTTTGTATTTCAAAGTTTAACCAAATTGACTGAGAGAAGCCTGATCAGTTAAAGTTGCTTCACAGTGGTAGCATGCACTTCCAAAAAGACTCAAGCTCTTAAAACATCCAGTGGACAAAACACAGCGTGAGTGTTTTGATAATTCAGGTTAGAATTTAAAAATAGCTTATAAACTTCTGAGCTGCAGATAGTAAAACATAAAGAGTATTTTTTAGCAAACAGATACAGTCTTTTCAATTTCTATTTAGTAATAACCAGACTACACTACTGGCTAAGTTTTTTAGTTCATTCAGGCCAGGTACTATCACTTCCCATTTTCTGACTTTATGAAATAAACATCTTTATAAATTGTGTTTTTCATTTTCTGTTTGAATACAAGTTTCACTAACTGTTGGCATGAGGATTTTATCCAGAATGTGTGCACTTCTTAGGAAACTTCCCAGATGTTAATATGCGTTCTTGGCATATTCTCTTGAACTCTTTGAGCATATTTAAAAATCACTTAGAAAAAAAAATCCAGGGTTTCCATTTATGGATTAAAGTCATGCTGCTGCAGGGTACTGAGCTGCATGTTCAACATGAAGCAGAAGAGCAGCCCCTGGACCTACAGTGAGAAGTGTTTGAAATAGCACAGGAATGCATACGACTAGCAGTGTAGCTGCATACATCCTGTGGCCTATGACTGTCTTGCACACCACTACTGATCTTTTAATCATCGACAGGGAGAAAGTGTCTGGTCTTTTTCAAAGGCAAGGTTTCCCTTCTACAACTGAGGACTCAGGAGATGCTGAATTGTCAGCGGATTTTCAGCGTAAGCACAAATTCATCAGCAATTTTCATTTGGGTTTATATGGAGCACCCTGGCTTTCACTGGATTCCTAGTGGCTGCAAGAGTGCACCCATCTGGAGCTTGTTGCAGCATGAATCTAATTACATGATTAGTAGAACTGTTCAAAAACATGACATTTCTGAACAGCAGGGACTTCCAATATTTGGATCTTTGTTTCAAACAAGGAAAAAGACTCCACATTTTAATTTTGTTTTCCTACAAATAAAATGTTCTAACAATTGTATTCTGAAAAAATTGTGCTGTGATATCCCTCTTCTCTCTTCCTTCCAAAGATCATAGAATCATAGAATGGTTTAGGTTGGAAAGGACCTTAAAGATCATCTACTTCCAACCCCCTGCCATGGGCAGGGACACCCTCCACTAGACCAGGTTGCTCAAAGCCTCATCCAGCCTGGCCTTGAACACCTCCAGGGATGGGGCATCCACAACCTCCCTGGGCAACCTGTTCCAGTGTCTCACCACCCTCACAGTGAAAAATTTCTTCCTAATGTCTAGTCTAAATTTACCCTCTTTTAGCTTATACCCGTTACCCCTTGTTCTCTCACTGCACTCCCTGATAAAGAGTGCCTCCCCATCTCTCCTGTAGCCCCCTTCAGGTACTGGAAGGCTGCTATTAAGTCTCCTCGGAGCCTTCTCTTCTCCAGGCTGAACAACCCCAACTCTTTCAGCCTGTCCTCATAGGGGAGGTGCTCTAGCTCTTTGATTAATTTTGTGGCTCTCCTCTGGACGCTCTCCAACAGGTCCATGTCTTTTTTATGTTGTCAATAAGGTTTTTTTTCTTCCAGAAAAAGTCTGAGCCATTCAACTTAATTGAATATAAAAATCTTAGAATAAATAAATAGAAAATAAACATTGAATATTATATTAAATTTAAAAATATGGAATATGTAATTTTAGATTAAACAAAAGATTAAAAATAGAGGACATCTACAATAGAATATATCTGCAAATAAAACTTCAGAGCTTTAGCAATGTCTTTAGAAATTGTCTTTATATATATCCAGAAAGTATTCTTTAGGAAATTCCTGCAACAACCTATTTATAACTAACTTTTATGATCCTGCTTATATTTGTAAATATGGGTACATGCTTGCGGGCATCAGGGTGTACCTGTTCTCCTAGGGTCTGTTAGTTACTTTCAGAAATGGGTTCCTTTAAAAATCATTCTATATTGTAATCTCTTTATCTGATCTATTAAAATAGTTTTTTTTCTTTTGCAATTATTAAAATAAATAGGCAACATTATCACACAATGATGACTTTTTCTTTCTGCTATTTGCGTACTTCCCAAGACTCGAAAGAAGTTGGTCAGTTTTCAGAGAAGTGATGAAAATAATGTGTATAGTCCTGTCAGTCTTTAATCGTCACTCACTGTTTCTCTTGGAACTGAAAGCTTCAGCCTGAAAATTAAGTGGCTCTGGGCACCAGCATGAGGTTCCTGAATGCACCCTTTGCAGTTTCTGGCTTCTGCGTCCTTCTCCATGACTCTAGAGAAATGGGGAGCTTACCCCTAAAATATTAAGAGGAAGTTATTCACAATCTTTTGAAGCTCTGTTCAGTTTTGGATCATATCTGAATTAAAACTTGCAGATAACTGAAGTCAGGCCCTGAGGTCTATTGTCAAGTCAACAGGTCTCCAGGCAGGTGTTAGACTTGCTCAGCCGGATTTAATTTTCAAGTTCTTAGGATATATAAAGGCTTGTCTGTATGTGTCTTGTGTACTCTTCTTAGAGATATCTGATCTGATTGAAATCCCTCTAGCATTAAAATGGACTCAAATCCATGGTTTGGTTAGCATTTTGCCCAACTTGAAAAATCTAGATGCAAGAGTACTCTCCTTGGTGTGAGGGAGATTTTATTTCTTCCTTAAATTTTCACTGATCATATAGAAAATATGGTCTAGGATTGTCTTCTCTCTGCATTGTGATTCTCTGTAAAGCATTGTGGCTTTCCACAGCTGGTGTCAGTGGGAACTGGTTCATGTAACAACTCTAGAGTATGCAGAAGACATCTTCTGTGATGCACAGAACTGTCTTTGTATTATATTAAGTGACCAGATTAATTTTACAAGAAGTATATCTGGTTTGGGTCATATTTAATGGTTGGTGTCTATAATTACTGCAGGTAACACGCAATGTGATGACTGCAGTGTTGAGCTTGCCTCCAGGGGACATGTACAACCTTTCAGTGACTGCTTGTACGGAAAGAGGCAGCAATACTTCCCTGCCCCAGCTTGTGAAATTGGGTAAGAAATGCTTGTTTGTAAATTACAAACTCACTTCTCCTCTCATTTGACTATAAAAGTAACTCTGTCAGCAGATTCTTCCTCATTTCAGTGTCATGTACCTGTGACCGCATTTCTTTTGCAAAGCTGTAATTTTCACCTCACGTTACTGTGAAGATTGTCTCATTCCCGTATGTGAAGCCATTCTCCTGAAACAATATTACTCAAGAGGAGCCCGAGTGGCAGAATTTTCCTGTAAGTGGAAGTATGAGAGTGGAAATAGTTTAATCCCTTGCTGGGAGAACAATTCTGCTTCATATTTACCTCCCTAAGGTCTTAACACAGGCAGAGCAACTCAGGTTTCACAGCTGAACTTTTCAGTACAAAGCAGAAGCTTCCTTGCTTTTGACAAGCCCGTTTCTGGGTCTGCACCCTGCCACCTGGTCTGGTTTCCTGTCTCCTCTCCTCTCTCACTAGACACGTTCATAGTCTTCCAACAGCAAAAATATACCATTAAATACAAATCAATGATAGTAACCTTTACAAAAGCAGATTCATGACTGAGGCACCTAGCATCATTCTAAAAGAAATACGTGTAATCTACTCAAAGAAACAAAAAAAAAGACTTGAGAATTTAATCCTTAAGGTAAGACTTTGAAATATAACTTTCTGCCTAACATCCTCCTCCATCTGTGAGGAAGACTGGACACTATGCCATTGTACCTTACAAGATTTTACTTCACTTTTGCACGCATGCAGAATTGTTGAGCCCCAAGTACTTAAAGCTGTGAAATTTCAAAGCGTGCATAACTGCTTTTGCAGGCATTAACTCCACTGTGAAAGTGGTTAAAGAAGAGTTAGCATTCAAACTGGCCTATATTCTCTACATGCATAATAGATCTTTACTGAGTGACAGTGAAAGAAGTGAATTTAAAGGACTATATAAGTTCTAATTGAATTAGAGGTCTTGAAGCAGTCACTGTCTTATTTGTCTTCCTCAGTAGCTCTTACTCAAATCTCTTAAAGAGTGCTGGAGCAAGCAGTACAGCCATAAGAATCTGAAGTTCTTCCAGGTCTTTTCACCAAAGGAGATATTTGAAAGATCTAGACAAATTCCATGGATTTTCCCTTCCCTATGCAAGTCCTGCCCAGTGTTTTCCTCATGCCTTGTGTCTGTACACAGAATTATTTGTGTGTGTTTATTCCCAGGACTGGGTGGGTAGATATGTGAGGGTGAGTATATACCCCTGCTGCCATTGTCCAAGTATTTCAAAATATCAGCTAACTTTATCTTTGAGGCAGGTCCACAAATGACATGTTATTCATGTTGTACAACCTGAAGCCTAGTTGTATCTTCCTGTTTGTTTTTGGACCGGCA
This sequence comes from Syrrhaptes paradoxus, assembly GCA_013400615.1. NCBI lineage: Eukaryota > Metazoa > Chordata > Aves > Pterocliformes > Pteroclidae > Syrrhaptes > Syrrhaptes paradoxus. The sequence goes on along the minus strand of VZTO01013179.1, from coordinate 67,394 downwards.
GGCTCCTATTGAACTGATATAGTTATTTTGCTCTTGCTCTTTCATTGACAACAAAGAGAAGGTGGAATGAATTCTGTTTTGATAAATCACTTCTAGACTTCTGGTTGTGGGGTTTTTGTTGGTTTGTTTTTTTTGTGGGTTTTTTTCTGTTGTTTACAGTTTGAATAGACAATAGTAAGGATATTTTACCAGAGGTTTTCCTTCTCTCTGTTTCTGAGGGAGCAATGGGAGTTGTAATTAGCAGTAGTGAGAACTGACTCTAAGTGATAGACGACTCAGCACTTGGCAGTCACTTAAGCATTCCTGCCAAATATTCTTCCCTCCATGATGTTTGCTTCATCCTGGCAACTTTCCACTTGCATAAAAATCAAGACATTTGCTGGAGGCAAAAGGAGAATTTGCTTGAGATGATGCCCAAATGCAAAGCTTGTATTTTAATTGAGGCCATTTTTTTACCTGGAGTGAGGGATGGAATGTGTTTCTGAATCCAAGAGCAGATATATGGGTGTAATTAAGGGAGAGGGATGCTTTCCTATGTACTACTGGGACAACATGTACACTGCAATCCCCATGAGACAGAAGAAGCCACATTTAATGTGCCTCAGTCCCTACCCTTCTCTCTTCAACTCTCTCCCTAATGCCAATAGAACTTTGGCAGCCTACAACCATAGAATACTGACCTGATTATCTGAGGATCAGATATGTCTCCAAAATGTCTGTCACCACTTGAGCAAGTCCTTTGTGCCAAGTTTTTTTGTAGTGGATTTTACATATCACATCCAGGCTCCTGTGACAGTATCTCACAGAATAAAAATAACAAATTATTTGTGAAGGGAAAAAATAAGAGAAAAATGTTGTTGTAGATAGTACATGGTACACAGTGTGTCAGGATCCTGGAATCAGATCGTTGTTTGAGAATTACAACTTTCATTACACATCCATAGATTAGGAAATCTGAAAACTCTGGAGAACAGCTCAGAAATGTGCAACCCAAACTTTGCACTTTGAAGGCAAACCGAAGGAGCCCAGGACGCCTGATGCGTTGAAAGCTAGAGATTGCCAGTACCTGTCACATGAAGTCTTCAGGATGAAAATTGGGATCAAGCCTTGTCTTTAAATAGTCTTGGGGAAAAAAGTACATCTTGTCTTAACACCAAGCTTGGGCTGTTTTCTTGTCTCCTGGCTCCTCAAGGTTTCCCCTCCTGTTCTGTGCTTTCCATTCTCCAGGTTGGTTCGGGGGGTTGCAGTGACGGGTGGCCTCCGTTGGAGTAATGAATGGCCTCCCTCAGGCCGCTGCCTGCCAAGCCCCACGGGTCTATGAGCAGGGAGGTGGCCCTGGAGGCAGCAGCTGAGGTCACCCGATACAGGGCTGGTGGCACTGGGTGCAGACCGTTGTCCGAGTTTTCACGGCTTTGGTCTTGCTCCCCCCTGAAAATGGAGGCGGATGTGCGAGGGGATGTCTCTATCCTGGGGGTATCTCTGATGCCATCACTCCCAGGAGACCCCCAATATCCCTCCTGTCACAGACTTCATCTCTCATCATGTAGGAACCCCAGTACCTTGTATATGTTTGTCCATTGTCATTTCACCTGCCACAACAGCAACAAGAATTGAAGCAATAAATTGAAGACCCCTGAGATCTGGACCTCTGCATTCAGTGATGAGAGAAAATTCCTGCAGCTAACCGAAACAAGTGCAGACTCAATGGCCCTTGAATGTCAGCCTGGGGAAAGAAAAAGACTACAAGATTTTTTTATTTTTAATTTCTAATTGACTAAATATTTCCTCTGCTACAATTAAATGAACCTAGATGGCCTTTGCTTGTGGAAAGCTGCTTCTTTATCATCTCCTGGGATCAGGCCTTATGAATAAAAGCTTTCTCAGGCCAAATGTGTTGCTAACAGCCATCTTCCAAAAGGGTTTCTGCTGGCATCATTCTATTAATAGAATACACTGATCATCCTCAAACAAGGGCTCTGCTGAAAAGGGAAGTGAAGTAATTATCCAACTATCTCAATAGAGAACAGTTTAAATAGAGAAGAAAAACCAAGACACTTCATCATCTTCCCATTTTACAGTGGTAGTTTGTCATCATGAGAGGCAAGACTTTACATTGGCAGGCTTTATCTGAAGGAAATGAAAGATACAAATGCATCAGGCATTGCTTTAATTTTTGTTTGAGGCTTCCTCTTCTCAGTTATCTGGAAACTTCAAGATAAGGTTAATAAAAGGAGATTTTTCTCTTAACCAGAACCCGCCCCTCCAAAATCACTGTTTGCTGTCAACAAGACTCAGACCTCTGTGACTCTGCTGTGGGTGGAAGAAGGAGTGGCTGATTTCTTTGAGGTCTACTGCCAGGAGGCTGGATCTGGTCAGGAAACAAAAGTCCAGGTATGTAAGTGTCTCTGGTTTCTGCTCTTCATCTCTTGAACTGGGACTGGGCCTTGCATCTTTCTGGTTTGGCGCCTGCTGCTTAGCATTTGTGTGTAAAACCCAATGACAATTTATGCTCAATACACAAGTTAGATCATTAAACCAAATGTGATAAGGTGGTTCATAATTAAAGCTTTAAAAGCTAAACTACTAAAGCATTTCAAATACTAAAATATTTTGTTATTTTGCAATAGTAATATTGGCTTCTGTCTTATTGACAAGATTATGACTAGTTAGACAGAAGCTGTGTGTATCCAACAGTGTCAGTCTTTGGCTACTCGAGAAAATGGCTCTAATATATTGTGCAAAACCTAAAAGGCCACAAAACTAAGGGAATGTCAATGGACAGGAAGGGAAAAATGGTCAGGTTGATTGATAAGCAATGGGGAAATATAGACATATTTAGATGCCTTCTCTTATGCAGCATTTAATTGTTTCTGACTTACTTTATTCCTGGCTTTGAGAACTGTTAACTGAAGTTCAGCAGGACCTTCACTGTTAATTCAAAGAGTACCTTTATGATGCAAATGCGACTGCTCCCTATGCATTTTGTCTCTTAGGGTATTTCCTTCAAAACCTGCATTCTCACCCTCATGAATAAACCTCCTTTTTTCTCTGCCCAGTTAGGTACCTGTGCTCAAAGGCCACCTGAATACCTGAGTGTTTAGATGGGTAACATCGTTCAGTGAAGAACAGAGCAGTAGTAGTTTTAATTCCTTGACATTCAATACTGTGTAACATGAGGCTTACTTTGTGGCTAGCTGATAGCATAGTGAAATCACTGTGATTATATGCCGTTAAACATAATTCTCTGATGTGGACTGTCACACATAATGGGGAATCATTCAGAAAAAAAGTAAAAAATAACCTGCTCAGACTGCTGATTATCACAAAAGTGGCATATGCACTCTTTAATCCTATGTAAGACCAGGCTGAATTATTTAATGTTCTTTTTAAATTCAGAAAGGCACTGATTAAAGGAAAAAAAAAAGTTTATATGCACTTTAATCTTTTGGATAGTTTGGATTCCACATCTAGATTCTTGCTTTTTTCACAGTGAATAGCTAAAGATTGTGAAGTCATTATGCACTTAACAGAGATTCAAAATAATGATGTGATTAGGTAAGGAAGGTACCACAGGATTTACAGCTCTACTGGAGAGCAGATCTGTTTTAAGAACATCAGGAAAAGACCGCTCCATTTGGCAGGAGCTTCAGTGGGTGTCTCGATTGTTGACACGAACATCTGGCACTGGGAAATGCACAGAGATTGTCAGCTCACTTCTCATTAGATTTGTCACTCTCTTTTCTGTCTCTTTGAAAAAAAGGGAAAGGGCCCCTTTTGAAGAGCAAAAAGGGATGCTTTCCCATTAGACTGGTGAATATTCTTTGTTTGTGATTTTTCCATGCTAATTACATGAACATATTTGTCCCTTTCCTCCATTTTTAAGTCAGCAAAATGAAAACCATTAGCTTTTTGGGTTTGAATATCTTGGTTTTGGTTGACTAATTTAAATTTCCCAGAGAGGAAAGTGGACAACATCCAACCAAGTCCAACTGTCAAACTATGGCCCTTACTTTCAGCTCATGGAATAAGCCTTCTCCCTTAACACTCACGTACGTGTGATTTAATCTGTGTAACATACCTCAGAATTGCACTGCAACAGGCACTCTTGCTAGCCTGGAAGGAGCCTGCAAAAATCCAGTGCTTGTTACAGCATTTCACACTCCCCATCTGGAGTGAGTTCATTCATAAAACCTCTCCTTGTTACCTTCTAAACCACTGTCTCAGTGTCTCTATTTTCACATCTGTAACCCACCCTTGGCTCCGCTGGAGAGTACAGAAAAGCCTCTGAGGCCTTCAGGAGCTATATCTTTAAGTCACTGCATGTGTTATATTTGTTTTCTTTTGGTGTATCAGCATTTAGAAAAACACAAAAGTGTTTACCAGGAACATAGTAATTAAAAATTTGTATGAATGTTTTTAAGCTAGGAAAACTAAGGTATGCGATGTCTGATCATAATTATTACCCAAAGGCTCTACCTTAGCTTTGTTTTTCACCGTGGCCACTCAAAAGGCTCACAGCTGTTCATATCCAGAGCAACTGCCTCAGAGGCAGAGATGACACGTATCCATATGAGGGTGTGCAGATTTTGACTGCCTTGGCTGTGCTTTGAATATAAATAACTTTGTTTTCCTCCTACCTGTGGGGCTTAGTAACCAGAGCTCATGAGCTCTGCCCACCTCTGGGGATGTCCTGGAGGTCACGTTGCTTTCTCCCACCTAGCGTGTGCCTGACCAGCCCTCTCTGAGGCATCCTCCTGCTCTCCCCAAGGGGCCCTGGGGTGCTCTGGGCTGTTCCTGCTGCTGTTTTCACCCCTGTTCCTCTCACCTCTTCTGCCAGACTGCTGGGCTACCTGCCTATTTTGAAGGGCAGGCCCTGGATACCTTCTGTGAGTTTTGAAGTTACGGTTTCTTTCACCAGATCTGACTTTACCTGGTCAAATATACGGGTGGAGAGGGGAGCACTGACTTGTGCTCTTGCATTTACAGGAAAGACAAACTTCTGTGTATTTTTCCCGCTGTCTCCAGGAACCTGTCACTGTCTCTTCACATGTGGTGACCATTTCCAGCCTAACGCCTGCCACTTCCTACAACTGCAGTGTGACCACCTTCAGTCACAATAGCCCCAGTGTCCCCACTTTCATTGCAGTTTCTACCATGGGTAAGCAGCACTTCCCTGCTTTCTTTTTCCTCCTCCAGCTACAACATCTGTTTCTCCTTGCTTTCTAAAGCTGCTCTTGGTAATGCTGGCCCCAGGGGTTGTTAGTATCATGGAAAGGCTGCCAGATGTGGATGGGATGGGGAATCAGCTTTTAAAAGTCCTTAGAAAAATCCCCACTGGGAAGTTGACTTGGCAAAATATAAACTAGAGGCTCAATTCTCTACTGGCTTTTAGAAATCTGGGACCTAGCTTGTGGTGTCAAGGCTGAGCATCAGGGTATTGCCTGATGACATTTATGGAGAACAATGTCTTCTCAGACAAGCCCAAACAAGAGAAAAATCACATTTACAAGCTGCTAAGGTGAAATCGCTTTCTGCTTTTAGTGAAGAAGTGGAGATAGGGTGAGAGAGAGGAGAAGGGCCACTGCAGGATCTTGAGCAGTCACACCCCAAAGGGATAGCTTCCGATGGAGGTTCCCTGGGCATGTTGTGAAGCCTGGTTCTATATCGACTCTGAAGAAAGTGTTGGTGTTGAACTGCCCAGAGTGCTGGACTTTTCTTTAAAATCTCCCCTTCAGAATGATCAGTGTCATCTCTGCTTAGTTAGGGGGTTACGTAGCTTTTGTCACTGCTCTTGTAACATCATACACCACTCCATGCTGGAGTTCAGTGTCTGATAGTTAGCTTAAAAATCTCTGTGATTTTTAATCTGAAAAATGCTTCTCTAGACAACTGGATGTAAGGTTATGCTGAGCAAGTAAAGTAGAGAGGGTTTCTTATGTAATGAGCAGAACGGGGTATTGGTCTCAGTAGTACAGTTGATAAGCATGTAATGTGGAACAATAATTCAAGATTTTGTTACTGAGTATGGATTCCAGCTCTTATTTAAAACAGAATATTTTGTTAAAATTTATTTGCCAAAGTAATTCAATCAATTTCAACTCTGTATTATAGAGCCTCAGCCTGTTATTTTCCTTTTGGGTTAGAAAAGGCATTGATTACTGTTGAAGGACAACTTTAGAGTTGAAATGTGCTTTGGAGACATAGATGATGATGAATATCTGTATTTTATATTTCGTTCACCCATTTCTCCTGTGCTATGAATGTCAGTTAAAAAAAAAAAAAAAAAAACAAAAAAAAATAGAATATTATTAAAGTAAAAAAAAAAAAGGCAAAAACAATCAGAACGTGACAAAGTTCAACAAAATGCCAGAGTGAAGTCATTTCCTGACAGAAATTTTGTAAGGGAAATAACTAGTCAAAACCTCCCTTTATCTCTAGGGGTAGATTTTTCTCTCTATAGCACTCCAGGCTGAATGAGATCAGTTCAGAAAAACAACACTTTCAACATTCAGGGGAAAAAAAAAAACAAACTGTCAGCACTTCTAAATTGAGTAACCAAGAGTCCTTGTTTTTGTGAACAGTCACCGAGATGAATCCCAACATAGTGGTAATCTCCGTGTTAGCCATCCTAAGTATCCTTCTGATTGGACTGCTGCTGGTGACTCTTGTTGTACTCAGGAGAAAACATCTACAAATGGCCAGGTAATTCCAGATTTATGCTAATTCAAAACATTTCAGACAACAACAAATGCATCATGTCAACAGTTGCAACTGAGGATGCTTGTGTATATGGGTGCTGCTTCAGATGCTTGTGAACAGGATGCCTTCAAAATAGTTGTCTTGCTGCTATTTAGGAGTGTCAAGTCGTCTCCCTCTGTCTACTTTCATTCTTGACCTGAGTTATAAGCCTTAACCTTTGTCTCATTTTGAGCTTTGCAAGACTGGGTCTATAAGTGAAATCACTTATTACAAAAGGTTTGAGTCAGGAACCTAAAGGATAATTAGGATCTGAGGCAACTGGGCATGAGCAGGACAGCAGGATGCTTTGCAAGTCTTTCATATGGTTTGAAAACAGGAGATTTTCCGCATCAATAGATAAGATGATTTGTTCATCAGGTCCAGGATGCTGCATTTCAGAGGCCATGTAAGGCCTGAATGCTGGCAGACAAACCCCTAGGATGAAGGAGGATGTACCCATGGCCCCGAGAGTCTCTCTCTAGAGTATTTGCCACATCCTGGTCTTACAGTCGTCCAAATTCTGCATTCGTATGGGCTTCCATCCTCTGAGAACTGCAGCATGGGAAAGAACATATGGGCTCACCTAGATCTTGTCTTTGTAGTCCGGATGCAGCCATCTCAGGTCCTGCTGTTCACCTGTGACATTAATGATCCCAACTTGTTGTGTCATATAGATGAAGGGAAATATTACCTTGAAGGAGTAAACCTTTTTTTTTTTTTTTAACAGAACCTGCTGTTCCTTCAGCTATCTGCACCAGTCATTTTTAGCTGAATATTGAAATTCAATTTCCTTTTCCTGGTGGTCTTTATTTGTAAGAATTCACTTTAACATGGACTATGCTATGGCCTGAGGGAACTGTGGAAGACCCCTCGATATGTGGTTCACTTCCTGGGTTTGGAAGTGCCCTGGAATCTTCATCCTTTTATAATCTATGTAATATATTTTATATTAATTTACTGTTCTGTGTCAAGAAAGAAAATTATTTAATGTAAAAAAGCCTGTGTGAAAAATCTTGCACTTGGCTGCTTAGCAGGCACTGCATTTTATGTGTTGTGTCTTCACTATGTATTCCATGCAATAGATGAACCCATCACACATATTTTGCAGGCTGTCTCTTTCAGTGAACATTATGTGGTTTGCTCCTTTTACATGTAACTGGTTCTGTGAAAATCCCAGCTAAATTAATTCTCTTTCCTACTTAATCACTGTGCAGGCAGCCCAAAGCTTTTTCTTTTTCTCTTCAATGCTGCTTCTAGCCACAGAAGATAAAAACACCAGAAGGAAATTTAAAAAGTAAATCCAGTAAGAATCTGCAAGCAATTGTTTGTTTAAATCAAGGAATCAAAAATAGTCATCAGTTTATCGTTTGCAGCTGAAAATAATGGACTTGTGATAAACTCATTGGAATGTTGTTCAGGAAATTTGTGAACTCAAAATTACCATGATCCTGTCAAATGGAGAAAATGATACGTTTTCTCCTTAGAGTTGGGACAGTGAATATTTAGTATAGAAAGGTAAATATTTAGCATGTGAACTGGGGACAGCAACTAGTGCTAGTGCCTGAGTATAGAAAGCCAAATCTGGACAGAAAATTAAGCCTATCTGAGAACTTATTGGCAACTTCTTCCTTGTTTCACTCTTTTTAAGCATTATTAGGAAACCAGATCTCAGGTGGTGCTGAACATTTATTGGTTTTGTATGACTATGTTAAGGGATTTCAGTTATGTTTATTGTGGATATCTCAGATCTAGTCACAAATGTGAGTGTTCAGCACTTTCCAACTCTGAGAGTTCTCTGTTAAATCTACATTATTGCAAGCATTGGGAATCCAATAATGGTAACTTTGTACCCGTGGTCTTCCTGAAACAGGGAGTGTGGGGCTGGAACCTTTGTCAATTTTGCATCTTTAGAGAGAGATGGAAAGCTTCCCTATAATTGGTGAGTGTTTGAAGCAAAGCTTTTGATTATGTTTTTCCCCATCTCTGCTTCTTGGCAAAGATGATCTTTAATCTTAAGTGCTTATTTTTTATGTCATCACTGACCCTCTTTAAGATAAAACTATGATACTTGTTATTTTAGTATTTTGTTTCTTGAATTATGACTCAATACTATGTATTCTATCACCTGCTGTTCTCAGTAGGGGACCATACATACATGTTAACCAAGCTGCATAGATGTGTTTTGGGAGGATCTTTTTTTTTTCCTTTCTCTTACAGGCATGTTTCCTAAAATAACACAAGTGTAGAAACTTGATCTATAAATCCATTAGCACTTCCATAGAGATATATTTACCTCCAGGAGTAAGCTTGTGTGTAGATGACCAATTAGCAACTGTCTTCATGCAGTGCTGTTAATTAATTTTCCTTGCATTGCAAGACAAGGACAAGCCAACTCAAATATTTACTATAACTTAATGTTCATTGCTGTTGGTAAAGTTGAGAAAAACCCCATATTTTTGCTAGTCTAGAAAACCACCTGCAAGAGTTGCGAGCACTGACTATGGACTCCAAACCATCACTGACAGAATCAGTCGAAGAGAAGTATTTGAACAAATAAAGTGTATAAGACTATAGAAGCAAAAGGGCTCCGAGAGCTGCCTGATTGGCACCAGCATGGTCATTTTCATTCCTATTTTGATAATCAAATGAATACTAATGACTGACCCAAGGTTTACTGTTTTGTTATTAACAATCTCTGTAAAAACCTCATATTTTAAGGCAAGTCCAAACACAGATACTTAAAAGCATACTGTCAGCCCCATTCCAGAATGTAGGAAGGAGAAAATACGCACTTTGGCTTTACACCCATGAATGGCTTTGTTGACAGCCAAGAAGTTGGAAAGAAGAGTTGCTGTAGAGGGAACTGCTTCCATGACCACATGAGACACAGCCTGCCAGCAAGGACAGGATTAAATGGATTGACACTGCAGCACAAACCTTTTGCTAATAAGCGTGCACGCTGAACTAACAAGCCCAGCAAATCTTGTCAATACCTCGCTGTGCTGCTAATTAACTGGATATTAAACAAGCTTCACTTGCTTGGTTTAGCTTTAATAGCAGCCAGCTCTATGCAGTAAAAACTAATCTTTCTTTCAGCTCCTCTTACTTGGACTATATTAATGGCAAAGAAGGCAGAAGTTCAAACACTCATGTTAATTAAATATCCAAGCTTGAATCAAATGATTAAACTAGCAATGGATGTTATTAAAACCATAAAAGGCTTTTCTTTATGGGAAGGGGAATTAATTAGTAGGTTTGGATGTGAAAGCGAAGGATCTTGTTGCTTGATTTAGTATATATGTATGTGTGTGTATATATACGTGTATATATGCACATATGTATACATACATAAATAATGTTATAAAAATATAAATTGGGGAAAATATTCCTGTTTGATATCTCCATAAATACTTGGTAACTGAAGGCAGTGTGCTCCAATCCTTTCGGCCTGACTTCTCTGAGAGTTAGTAAAGATACCCTGTTTTTCTTGCCTCTGTTTTCTAATGTCAAGACCAGATTTACTGTCCATCCAGGTGGCCAAATGGAAAATATGGTCCTAAAGAGAGGTAGAAGGACTAAGAAATCTGTTTTGCTTGGGGTCATTCCAGTGATCTAGTGAGGGTCCTATGGGCATATCCAGTGATTCATAAGGAAAGCTCAGAATATTGCTCGTTATTTGAGGAATCTCTGCACCTCTTTCTTTAATTAAAATTGTTCAGTACACCTGAGCAGTAGGTGAAAGGCTATATAATTGCAGGAAAACAATATTGTATTTATTGGCCAATTATGTATTTTTTCATATGTTGAATTAAATCAACTGTTTTGATGTCAGCGTTCCTAATCTGTGAACAATATAAGTAGGTCTGCAAGAACATTAATTAGCCTGTCATTTGATAAAGTGTGGAATTTTCTCATGAAGATTTGATGATGAAAGAAGACTCAGGCTTGAATAACTCCTTCTGCCTCTGTAGGTAAGAGGAAGTCAAAACCTCATTTGGAGTTTCCCAAAGGAAAGAGGAGTATTCTGGCAACATCATCACTTCTCTTTTTTAAGCCTAATGAAAACCTCTCTGTGGCACCAGAGATCTGCTTATGGAAAGCCAAATTTCATCCTCAGTCCAGTCCCATAGAAACCCCGAAAACGGATAAGCCCTAAGGCCCTGATGCTGCAAACACTATGGCATATGATTAATTAGAAAGGTCTCCTGCTTCTGGCTGACCCACACAATCCCTACCAATGCCTGGGGAAGGTGCCGTACAGAAACTGCACTGCCCATTTTCCTTTCAACAGCAAAACTCATTAATTAAAGCATAACTTGTAGTTTTCACTGTGTGGGAGTTAAGTTTTCCACCACTGGTTGGAAGATTTAGATTAGAGATGATTACAAGTGATGTAACTTACTTATCAGGGAAAACACAGTATCTACTGACCTCATAAGAGCTGAAAGTACTGGAAAAGGAAATTTTACTTTGTGGTTCCTCCTCAGAACTGTTGTAGAAGTATGGTATTGCTTTAGGACAGCAGATTTTCTGATGGGAAAAAAAAACCCAAAAACAAAACAACATGCAGAGTGTGTATTTGGCAAAAAAAGTCTTACTACTGGGGCAATTTTTGTTTAAATTTAATGAGTTTTTCACATTTGCAAAGTACCTATAGCCCACTCCACCAACAGGCAGAACAGTCATGAATGTGTTTCCTGGATTAATGTGTAGCTGAATCTGGGAAACAGGTTGTAAATACAGAAGTTTAGAATGGTTTTGTACTCAGATTTCCTCTAGCCATCGTGAAACTTGCTGTGAATAGTTATTCATAGAAACTATGTTTAGAAGAAGTTAAAATAATGTTTGTTGAAAACCTAGGAGAGAATTTAAAAGGCTCAAAAATGGGACACTGCAAAATGGATGTTTTCAGAAATCTGACTCAATAGAGGATATTAAGAGATACTAGAACGTTCTGAATTTAAGCCTGATACAGGTCTTCCTACTGATGTCCACAGGATCACTTGCAGGAGCAAACATGGGAGATTACCATAGTTGTGCATGGTAAAAACAAACTATGTCTGTCCTGAAATAGCTCAAGTCATCAGAAAATAGACTTGGCACAACTTAATAGACGTAAACCTGTGGATGAAATTTTCAAATGCACTTCACTCTCTGAAAATCTGACAGTTTATCAGTTAGCATTGATAACAGGCCTTAATCAATAACAGAAAACACAATTCTTTTCATCATATAGAATTTTATGTTGGATAGCTGAAAATCCTATATAGGGTGTCAGATTGAGGAGTAAAAATTCTATAGATGCTAACAATACTCTTATGAAGTAAGTAGAAGAAAGCCTTTATGGGTTTAGCTGATTTTTAAAATAGATTTTGTTGATCTCCTGATTTCTGTTTGTCTTACTAACTCTCCTCACTTTTTCATCTTTATGTATGTTATTTATTAATGCTCACAGGCGTAGAAGTGTATTTGCTTTCCTAACTCTGCTACCCTCATGCCTTTGGACTGATTATCTTTTGGCATTTTATATTAATCCTTGGTAAGTGATTTACTTGTTTTTCCATACGCAATGTGTAAACAATGTTAATTTCTATTACATAAAACATATGTGATACTTTTGTTTTCAAATGGGTCAAAGCTCTTGAAGATATAATTTTCTTGTACTAGAACATGGATTGGAGAGGATGTGGGTATCAAAGTATTTGCTACCCTGCTTCATCTAGTTTGCCTGTTTATGCTCCAACCCATTTTGGTATTAAAAAGCTAATCTTATGGTGGTCATCATATTCATCTCTTTGCTCTCTTTGCAATTCTTACCACTTCATTGTAAGTCCTGGCTTGTTCTGTCCCAGTTATTCATCTCTTCATTGCCTGGCATTGCCTGCTGCTGATGCTGCTTCTCTATTACTAAAATTGCTTGATTGTGCCCCACCTGTTTGGTGTGTGATATCAAATACCTTAGGTTTTAAAGGTGCAGTTTTGCTTTTCTGACATCAGTAAAAGTTTTGCTTTTGGAAACAACAGTTCACTGAGAATCCATACAAACTAGCAGTCCCAAAATATAAAAATAGAGTCACTGTGTGTGTGTCTGTGTGTGAGCGTATTTAATAGTTTAGCTAGTAAATAATTTATAAAGGCATAGTAAATAACTGATTAGTTTTTTTAAAATACCTAACCAACAAAGCCCCAGGATCTATTTAGAACCAGAACTGTTCTATGAACCATTTAGCAAAACTAATTGACTATGATCTGAAAACGCTTAATTTATATAAAAGAAACTTAAGTTCCTGATGGTCTTGAGTCCAAGGTATACAGATGTACAAAAATGTGTTTGGCATACAAAGTTAAGATTTACTTTTGATCAAATGTTTTCACTGGTGTTACCATACAGCACCATAGCCCTGTTAGGTAGTCATCAAAATCTTCAGCATAGGGATTTCTGAGACTGGTTTTTCTTGGGTCGCATTGGCACTGTAGAAAAACCCATCTAAATTGACAGAAATACAAGTGGTTTTTTTGTCACTAAAGAATGGTCTATTTCTTCTCCCATGAAAATAAAAGCATGTTCACACACACACACACAGCTGAAGAGCAGATGGAAGTCTTCTGTGTCTCTTCAAGGCTATTACATTGACTTGTAAGTTGTCTTAAACTTAGCTAAGTATTGGAGCCGGACAGTGATGGAGGATCAGACAAGGAGTTTCTTATTGTGAAGGTCACACTGATCTCTCTTAACTCTCTAATGGTCCAGAAGCCCAAGCTGGCCACTGTCAATGGCACTGCTACAAAGAGTCACCATCTTCTTTTGCCTCTTTGCCTCTTTTTGTTTAATATGCATTAATATGCATTAACTCACATTTCTGGATGTGTATCTTTCTTCAGAGGTTTCCTCTTCAATCAAGCTACCTAGTTTAGTCTAGATGACCAAGTTTAAAGGAGATGAAGTTGAATGAGATGAGATTAAGCCCTCTCTTCATGTTTTAATCTGTAGGGTAAATATCGAAGAACAGATGAAACACCAGCTAATGTTTTAAATATCTTTGTTTCACATACAAGTTGGTTTAAAGCATTTATGAACATTCAGGAAATTATTGCAATGCTAAGAAACAAAGGCCTCTTGAGATTGTCAAAGCATAAGAAATCGCTGCTGAGAAATGGGTGTCAATCATTTGTTTTATTGCCTCTTGAAGTGTTCCTTGGAGATGTGTTCTTAGAAGCATTCTCATAGACAGCACTTCGATATTTTTTTCTTTTAAAGTGAGTTCCAATGTGCCCAACATTAAAAGATTTACCACAGTCACAGGGGGTAGAAAAGAAATGCATTGAACAATTTAGATAAATTAATTTTAAGTCTTCTTTGGAAAAAGTCTTTGAAGATGTAGAATAAATATTACTAGAGTATGTGTATAGTACCTATAAATGTACGGATACTATACAGATAGTATCTGTATAGATAGCATGGTAAGATGAAGAGGTTTATAATATTTGTAAAATAAAGTTTTGCAAAGTAAATCTCCACATTAGTGTAAAGCTGGTATTGCTGTAGCTCTTGTTAACTCTGCAGGCAAAGCTCCACATCTAAATGGAAATGTAGTTTGACAAGATAACAAAATTACTACAGGTTGTAGCTGCTCCAAAACATGAGCATTTTGTAAAATTAATTTTGGATTTTTTTTTTAATTTAACTTCTAAACTTAGCAGGGTAGAAAAATAAAAATGGTCCACTTTTTATTATATCTTTCTGTACAGTTTCATTATTTTGAAATGAAAAGTCTTCAATTTACTAATTGAGGCTACGACCCAAGTTATCTAGAAATCATTTTAATGTCATCATGAAATTAAAAATAGCATAATTATAATATGATTAATGAACAAATATTGTTTAAAGCCCAGAAAAAAAAAAAAAAGACACTACTATAATCCCTTTTGAGCAAGCAATAATCTGTTTGTGCTTTGTGGCTGGTTTAACAGATGAGATCAGTGTTCTCAAGCCTCCAGCCAAACTGTTCCAGGGTCCTCACTTTGTGCATTTCATCTGATTCATTGCTTAACCTGAAACAGCAAAGGAACACAGACACCCCTCCATAAAAACCACATGGTGGTAATTATTGTAGCACAGTTAAGTCCATTTCTTACAGGTTGTACTGCTTAACACACTCATAAACTTTCACACAACTATCTCTAGTGAATTATATCACTTATAAATCATGTGAAGACAGTGTATTACATAAATGACATAATTATCTCTGGCTGTTAAATGTCACCTAAAATTAGCTAAATTTTAAACTTGAGTCCCACTGAAGTCAGTAGGATATTTACCATTGTCATAATTGATCATCATAAGCAGGTTATGAAATGGGTGAGAAATAGTATTCAGGCCCTTCCCTTTTTTCATTCACCCTCACCTGAATTTGCAAATGGTAGTCTCCTCCCTTTACTCAACAAATGCTTCTCATTCCTGGTTGCTCTCTAGTGTTGCCATCCAGGTTCCCAGCCCGCTAGAGCCACAGCGGAGCAGCCCGGGGGACACCACAGTGTCCCATCCCCTGCACCAGCAAGCTGGCCAGGCTCAGCCAGGCTTGGGCCATGGGGTCTCAGTCCTAGCGCACTTGAAGCCAAAGGTGTTGGCGAGTCAGGATTTGTAGAGGATCCATTGCTTGTGTTAGGCATCGTTTTTCTCTGTCTCAAACAGGTCGCTCTCAGAGCCACAGAAAGGAAAATGCATCCCACTGATGTCAGTGGAAACGTTGCTATCAGATTAAAAATATCCAAGATATCACCAATCTCATCCTGAGTATGATGTTGACCAGAAAACATACATTCTTAAATCAGTATTATCTTTGAATAAAAACTATACAATAGTTTAATGACTGAAAACCACTTCTTTTTACAGGAGTAAAAATGGATTAAAGAAGAGAAAGCTGACCAAGTATGTAACTTCTTTAATTTTTAAAATAATATAAAAATATATCACCTTAGTCTAAATATGCATTATGGAGTACACGCTATAGTGATATTGCAGTTACAGATATAGAGAATTTCTTGGTAAATACATCCTGAGCGAGATGTCTGAATACAGAAAACAAACAATAATTGAACAAAAGCAATTCTTCTCAACAGATAGGTTGTGGTAAAACAGCTCCTTACTGATAGAAAATTTGTAATTGGGGAAAAGATCAATTATCCAACATAGTGATTCCAGCAGAGCATATCCTTAGTTAAAAAAGACAAATGGTGAAAAACTGTGATGCGTTTGTTCCTAGTGATATTTCCCTCTTGACACGAGGCTCTCATTACAGTTGTTGCTACAATATTAGATCATTAATGCTAACGGGTAAACAGGAGTAATTAAGCAGCGATAAGGCAGGTTCCTTTGGGCATATTCCCTTAAAGTAATTGAAAAAATTACTATGTATATGCTTCAGTAGCTTGTAAATTACAGCGTGATAATTAGGTGAGGGAGGCTGTTTACCTGCGTTTCATTGTTCAGAGTGTTAGCCTAATTATTTCTCTGTTATGTTCAGAGGTGTGCCTGTACTAACAGACCCTCACCTGGTGAATAAGTGGGTAGAATGATGGGAGTTGCTAAATCAAGGCTAATTTATACCTACTGAAGCTCTGCATGGTTTTGTATAGTTATATGTCACTTTTTCTTAGCCACCACCTCTCTGGGAGGCGAATTTGACCTCTGATGACAAATATGTATCGTTCTCAAAGGCAGCAGAGAAAGCAGTCACAGCAGAGACATCCAAAATGCTGTTTTAAGTGATTTTGTCTTGTGGACCTTCTAAAAAAAAAAAATCAAAACCTAAATATGAAATCCATTTTTCTGCATGAGTAAAGCTCAGATAAGTGTTTCTGCAACATGTGGAAATATCTGAAAGCAACATTTTACATGGCACAAGAGGCAACTTAATGAAGCTGCAGCTGCCCTCATGCCAGAAGCATGCTGGTGGGATGGCGCTTGGACTGGGTCTGCAATGCGGTGCTGGATCACCGCTTATTGCGGTGCCATGTATGCCCACCTGCAAATGCGGTTCAGGGACAAGGGAGTCATAGGAAGGGTGTCGTTCCCCTCGCAGGAGGCTGTTCCCCTCACCTTAGACTAGTGGTTTCCCACAGGTAGGACAGGTCCAATACTTTAACCCAGATCAGACCCTTATCCTCAGCAGCTGCAGCATTCAGCACACCCAGAGGAATCAGTGCCCCTCTCTCAGCCTTTCTTGTTGTGCCATTACAGTATGGTGCAGGTAATCAGCAGTATGCCAACCATTTGGTGGTGGTCTGATTTAAGCCCACCCAGCAACTAAGAAAGCACCACGCAGTCACTTGCTCATTCCTCCTTCCCAGTGGGATGGGGAGGAGAATCACAAGAATAGAAGATAAAAACATGGGTTGAGGCAAGGACAGGGAGGGACCACTTACCACTTATGGTCATGGGCAAAGAAACCCAGAATTGACTTGGGGAGAAAACAAAACAATTTAATTTTATAACAGTCAAAACAGAGTAGGATAATGAGAAAGAGAACCACATCTTAGAAAGGCATCTTCCCCCCACCCCTCCCTTCTTCTCAGGCTCAAAGGCTTTGTTCCAAATTTCTCTACCTTCTCCCCTGCTGGCAGCGCAGTGGTCAGGGAACAGGGTTGCGGTCAGTTCGCAGAATCATAGAATGGTTTGGGCTGAAAGGGACCTTAGAGACCATCTTGTTCACTCTAGTATGGGCAGGGACACCTACTAGACCAGGTTGCTCAAAGCCTCATGCAGCCTGGCCTTGAACACCTCCAGGGATGGGGCATCCACAAGTCCTCTGGGCAACTTGTTCCAGTGCCTCACCACCCTCACAGTAAAGAATTTCTTCCTTATATCTAGTCTAAATCTGCCCTCTTCCAGTTTAAATCCATTATTCCTCCTCCTGTCGCTGCATGCCCTTATAGAAAGCCCCTCCCCATCTCTCCTGTAGGCCCCCCTCAAGTACTGGAAAGCTGCTATAAGGCCCCACTGGAGCGTTCTCTTCTCCAGGCTGAACAACCCCAATTCTCTCAGCCTGTCTTCAGATGGGAGGTGCTCCAGTCGTCTGATCATCTTCATGGCTCTCCTCTGGACCTGCTCCAACAGCTCAAAGTCCTTCTTGCATTGGGGGGTCCAGAATTGGCAACAGTACTCACATGCTGTATTCTGCCACTCCTTCTTCCTCCTCTGGAGGGCTCCTCACACTCTTCCCCTTCGCCAGCATGGGGTCCCTCCCATGGGAGACAGTCCTCCGTGAACTTCTCCAACCTGAGTCCTTCCCACAGGCTGCAGTTCTCCACTAACTGCTCCAGTGTAGGTCCCTCTCATGGAGTCACAGCTTCCTTTGGGTGCAGCCACCTCTCTCCAGGTGTTGCAGATAGTGACCTGCTCCACCTTTTACCTCCATGGGCTTCAGGGCAAGCTCTGCTCCAGTTCCATGGACTACAGGGGAATGTCCTGCCTCACCACAGTCTTCACCATGGACTGCAGGGGAATCCCTGCTCCAGGACCTCCTCCCTCTCCTGTCTTCACTGACCTTCGTGTCTGCAGAGTGGTCTCCCTCATATCCCACCACAGGTTCTTTCAGTGGCTCCTGAAAAGCTCCCGGCTTTTGTGAGGAGGCTGCGCTGGATGGGTTGGCCAGGGCAGGGCTGCAGTGGAAGCTGAGCAGGCTGGGCCCTGCTGCAAGCCAGAATTACCTCTCCCCCACCCTACTCCATGCGCTGCCTGCCTGTTAAATATGTTATTCACTGAGGCGCTGACTGGATCAGCGTTGGCCAGAGACACATCCAACTTGGAGCTGGGGAAGTTTCCAGCAGCTTCTCACAGGGGCCATCTCTGTAGCCTCTCCCCTGCTACCAAAACCCCACCACACAAAACCAAAACAGGTTGCACTGAACCACAAGATTTTTTTCCCCTCTTTGTTGTTGCTTTCCAGCATTAACAGTGGCAAATACATACTAATGACTTGATAGTATTCTGGGGGAAAGTAGAAATAAAATGTGGTTAAAAAGTTGGGTTATTTTCTTAATTTTCTGTGTGTTTTTCTTTCAAAGCCCCGTCCAGTTGGATGATTTTGATGGCTACATCAAGGACATGGCCAAAGATTCAGATTACAAATTTTCTCTGCAATTTGAGGTAAATCTGTGGCGACTCTGTCCCCTCCTAGCTGGCATGCCTAGATCAGCTTTTTCACCCGATGTTGAGTTTGTGTGGCATGTTCCTCTGCTCTGTGTTGTTTGATGTGTGCTGTTGCTGGGTGGGTCAGCTTCACTTCCAGCTCTGCAGAATTTAAAAGCAAGCCTTGGTGTTGCTAAAGACTGCATTTAGTAAGCTAATTTGAGTGGCTCATCACATTCAATTCAAGATAGTTGTCAGACTGACACACTTCCTATAAGTTTAGGACAGGCTTCTGGCAGCCTGAATTCAATTCAGGATTTTAATATCTTTATTTATTTAATGCCCTCAATTTGAAGGACAGCACTGGAATGAGAAGGCAACATCAGAAATCTAAGAGCATAGAGGTCTCTCAAAGAGCAGATCAGGTACATTCTCTTAATTACCCAGAATTTAAGGTCAGTATAGCGTTATAAAACTAAAAAGCTCCTATCTTAGAGTTAGCTCCCAAAGATTTAAATGTGGAAGGGGAGTGAGGAGGACTGTCAGGCTGTTACCACCATTCTGGGTGGCTGACATGTTCCCTTCCTGCCAGTGAAAAGTCCTCTGATGCATCCATCATATATTAGATGAAACTACTGAAGGTAATGACTAGAAAGATTTTCCAAGCATTCCCCAAGATCAAGAGCTACTTGAGGACTTGAAGAAAGCCCTTTAAGTGGGGTGAATGACCACGACGCCATAACAGAATAATTTATTAATCCTCTGTTTCAATGCTGTTTTGGCTAATTAAGTGCAGATGGAGAGGAGCAGTCCACAGTCACAGCCCTGGAGGGCAGCTGTGCATGGGCAGCATCAGCAGGAGAGACCACATCATTGCTCTGTAGCTGTTTCAAGCCAAACTCGGAGGCATCAGAACAGGAAATTCAGTGTAATTCTGCTGTCAGTTTATAGTGATTTATGACCATTTTCGGTCTGGTACCTGCCACAAGTAATCAGTTCACAAAGAATTGTTTTTTGAGTGTTTGTGAGTTTGATCTTGGCATTTTTCTTTCTGTTACTTGTAGGAGCTAAAACTGATTGGGCTTGACATACCCCACTTTGCTGCTGACCTTCCTATGAATCGCTGTAAAAACCGCTACACAAATATCCTGCCATGTAAGTACAATACTTACAGGCTCCTGCTAAAGTCCCTTGCCAGAGAAGAGTTTTAATAAGAGAATTGGAGAATCAGGACAGAATTTCTGACTGATAAAAGCCTAGTCTGAAACCTGTCCTTAGAGAGAACCAGGCAATAGATGTTTTTTGTTATCTTTGAAGAGATGTAGCTTTCTGGGGATGTTTTTGAAGACTGGAATTTGGAGGTGAGAAACACAAGGTTGTTTCTACTACTGAGTAGTGTTACTACGTTTTTCTTGCAATTTTAATGAAACCTAAGGGAGCCCAAAGGGATGGCAGTTGGAGGGTATATTTTGCAGAACAGTAATGATGGTGTATCCCTGTAGTGTTTACCAAAGCAAGTATTTCTCTCTGTTGGTAAATATGAGCATTCTCTCATTTTTCAATAGATTTTTTTCCATTTTAATTTTGCCTAGTTGGAGATGAGTGCTACTTTTAAGAACCAAATGACTTTTTTTTCCATTTACAGATGATTTTAGTCGTGTCCGGTTAGTTTCAATGAATGAAGAAGAGGGATCTGACTACATTAATGCTAACTACATTCCTGTGAGTACAGAGACTTGGTCGGTGTAAAGAACAATCCCCTGCACAGCAGTTGTAGTGTGTCACCTGCAAATGGCACAATATCTCCCAGAAGCTCAATCATGTTCTCAGCATTTCCTTCAGCTTTCAGAATTTCACCTGCAGGAANAAAAAAAAAAAAAAGAGAGTGTGGGGGATTTTTGGCAAATTTTACCCTGGGTGAGCTCTGTGTGAATCTTTCTGAAACCTAGATTAGACTGGTAGAGAAATGGGAAGGAAATGTTAAGTGATCCAGTGGCTTTCTAAGACAGCTAGGAAAAACATAAGAAACTTTAAAAAATATTTCCAGGTTTCTACAGCACATGAAAAAAGGATTAACCCAGAGACTCCACAACTGACAAAATGCACACAGCCCAGATGGTGTGTGGAGGGAGCTTCTGCTTTTCTGCCTGATCTCTGGTGTTCCCAGTGTGCCTCCCTTTGCCTGTCATAGAGCCGCGCTTTACCAGGCACTGGTGCCCAGAGTTTTAGGATAATTAAAGTATACACAGAGCTGCAGTCAAGCAGTTTGATACTGGGGGTTTCCTGAAACCTCATCAGCTCTTTCCACTCTTGCCTGAGCTTATGCAGTCACTCAGGCTTATCCCTGCCACAAGGGTTTGCCCCTGTTATCCCCCTCGCTGTGGCTCAGTGTAAGCAGTGTTAGGGAGAATAACGTACACTGGGCCACTCCATGCAGGGAGAGGAGGCAGGACCCTACAGCATCCTTTTAGAAAAAGACCTTTCACTTGGGGACCATAGACAGATGAGCATTTGTGCACCCCTGCTGTGAACAGAACACAGAGCTAGCCCTAGCTGTGCTGGAGAGATCTGAGTCAGCATTAGGGAAAAGGGAGGAGCCTTCCCTTGGTTGATGAAACCACTTCTTTGTCACTGTGACATTGCCCATGCATGTACTGCTGAGCACGTGTTGTAGTTTTACACAACATTAATCACTCACCCTCCCCCCTCCCAGGGATGGAGGAGAGAATTGAAGGGGTGAAGGGAAAAGAGACTTGTGAGAACAATAACTAAACTACAATAATATTGGAAATAATAGTAATGATTATAATAATAGTTATATATACAAATATACAAATGAGTGATACACAGTCAGACTGCTCACCATCTGATGACCAAGGCTCAGCCCGTTCCTGGCCAACAATCCCACAGTGGGCAGAGTCCCAAAACTGTGATCCTGGAAAAGAGATAAGAGCCCGAGTGTCTGAGACCAAGATGACCTTGAGAGAAGGGCAAGCTGGAGGGAGACAACCTGGAGCAAGAAAAAGTACTTCTGGACAGAGGCTCGTCTATATACTGGGCATGACGTGCATGATATGGCATCGAGTATTTGCCCATTTGTGTCTCAGTCCTTAACCTAAGATCGAATCCTATGGTCCCTCCAGCTTCTCCTGCCCCTGCAGACGCTGGCACAGCAGAGGAGCTGAAAAGTCCTTGACTGTCCTGGCAGCAGCTCTAAGCATCAGTATGTTATCAGCCGCCTTCTCAGCACAAATGCAAAACATAGCCTCACACTAGCTACTGTGAAGGAAGTGAACTCTGTCTCAGCTGAAACCAGGACAGCACGTTGCCTGCACTTAGTTTCTGTGTGTCAAGAGCATGAACCTCAACACCCAAGCTGCACATGCCTGAGCTCGCAGTGAATCAAAAGAGAAAAATGTTCCAACATTCAAAAGCATCATTCTCAAATCAGGAAACTTCTGTGACATGGGATTATGGATAATAGGATTTTATGTAGCAGTGCTTTTCAGATTTCTCGGTTCTGCCATTTATAGTTTACATCTATTTAGTTCTACTTATAGCATAATGCTGACCATAGAAACTGGGACAGACGTGTCATCCTAATGCTTGGCTTTTCCTGACAATTGCTTCTCCACTGAGTACCTTCCTCCAAACACAGGGGTGCCTATTGGTGATCTGTCTCTCTGATAACAGAGATTTGACACTTAGGTCAGACAAAGCCCATATAGACAAACAAACAGCAAATTCTGTGTAGTGCAAAAACTCAGATTGAGCTCACTTCTAGAGATGTCTGGAGGAAGCCATTTATGAAAAGTCCTCACGAATCACAAATATTTTTACAATCTGCATACAGTGGTGGCACAGAAATTGCCTGATTTACATGGGAGCATGCTGTGTGTTGGATGTATCTTTTGCTCTTATCAGGACTATCAAATAAGTTTCCAAATGCACTTTTGATGTTAAAATCTCAGCAAATGTGGTTATAACAGATGCCAAAATGGCTTTTCTGTGGATCTTTTATTATAGCCTTTATAATGGTCTTTTGGTTGTGGAGAGGAGAAGTCTTTCCAACTAAAAGCATGTTGATACGAATAGGAGAAGGAATACATGGATATAAAGCATATGAGTTTCAATAAAACATCGTAAGGGTGTTAAAGGTGCTGACTCAGCATGTTCTCTATCACTTTAAGCAGAATTCTAATTCATATTTTACTAATTTAAGTCCATATGACATAAACACATGCACATAATCCTACTTATTGCTACCTTCCATTTACATTGGTGATTGAAAATCACCACAGGCACTGCTTGGAATGAGCAGGCTAAATGTCTGTAATTGTTTTTATGTCTATAACTAAATAAACCCTTAAATTATGAAATCTGGAAGAAGCTGAAACTTTGATTTAGGATTCTCATTGCTTGTATTTTTTTAACATTGCTTTTCCTGCTCTCAGAGCAGAGGATTTGTATAGTAACAGCTTCATCTTCTGTGTTTCATTCTGGATTGCTTGCACCCTGGGAGCATCAAAAACTGGCAAAAGTTGTAGTCTCCAAATAAATACAGTTTATTTATATTAAATAGTTTATTAAATAAATAGTTTATTTATATTAGAAATCACTTCAAAAAGTACAAATTGAACTTGAACAAGCTAAAAGACACATATACCAGAGAAAAAATTGTCTTCTGAATAATTAATTATGTTGGTAAAGAGCCCCTGTCTCTTTGTTTCTTAGGGTTATAATTCACCCCAGGAATACATTGCAACCCAAGGACCACTGCCAGAAACTAGGAATGATTTTTGGAAGATGGTTCTCCAGCAAAAATCTCAAATTATTGTTATGCTTACTCAATGTAATGAGAAAAGAAGGGTATGTAACAAAATCTTGCACATAGGATAAAAGAAACTAATTTGAAAATGTATTTATTTTCTGGTGGGTGAATTTCTTAATTTTCTGATCTTGAGGCAGCATTGTGATTGGACCTAGAATGGCACTTTATTCACTTATGGAAGGCATTTGAGGATGTTAAAGGGACTGAAGCATCTTTCACATGAGGAGAGGCTGAGGAAGCTGGGATTCTTGAGCCTGGAAAAGAGAAGGCTCAGGAGAATCTCATCACTGTGTATAAATATGTCATGGGAGGGGATGAAGACAAGGGACCCCTCAGTGCCCAGTGACAGGACAGGAGGCAATGGGCACAAATTAAAACACATTAAATTCCATCTGAACATCAGGAAACACTTTGTTGTGACTAAGCATTGGCACAGGTTGGACAGAGAGGTGGTGGAGTCTCCACCCTTGAAGAAATTCAAAAGCCATCTGGTCATGGTCCTGAGCAGGCTGCCCTAGGTGTCCCTGCTTGAGCAGGGGTGTTGGACAAGATGACCTCCAGAGGTTCCTTCCAACCTCAACCATTCTCTGATTCTTTGCTTTTAAGTTTAAATAATAATAAAATGTAAGTATTATGCTTTACATTTTTCTTGACATTAAAATAAAAATATTTGCAATATAAATTATTTTTATATATATATTCCTGCTCCCCCTGTTTTGTTCCTTTTAGACTTATTTTATTAGGAAAAGTAACAATTCAAAAAGACACTATGTCTTTCCATTCTTCACTGTACTAATACTACCCTTCATAAAACCAATGTATAGCTTATGTCCATAGTTACACAAGTAGGAATGATCAGGCTGAATGTCATTGCAGGACATATTACCTCTTATTGCAGCATCAAGTAAACAGTCCTGTGGCATTTCTAAAACTGAGGTTCAGTGTAGATTGTGCTGTTTTATGTATGCATATATATATATATATAAATACAATATTTATGCATTTATTTCCCTTTCAGGTGAAATGTGATCATTACTGGCCTTTTACAGAAGATCCTGTTGCATATGGGGACATCACAGTGGAGATGCTGTTGGAGGACGAGCACACAGACTGGGTTTACAGGAATTTCCGAATTAGCTATGTAAGTGAAACATTTTGCATGCCCCTGCTAAAAGGGTGGGAGCAATTTCAGTCCAGTCTTTTATTTAACTTTTGTCCATTTCTGGCATTCAGTGGAAAATGCCAGAGATTGCTGGCCTTACCCTCACTCCACACAGGCAAATGGCTAAATCACAAAACTTTCCCCTAAATTTGTCATCTCTGTGAATTTCTCAGCAAAGTGCAAGACTGAAACAAAACTAGTACCGGAGTTCTGGACATATCCGTGGTGCCAATAATTAGTGACAATAAACGTGTAAACTTCTTTTCTTTACCTCAAGCATATCTTCTTGCTATAAGCTATTCAAAACCTGAAAATGCCAATATAGAAATTGAAAATATTTTTCAAAAGGCCAATTCTGCAATATTCATATGTTCCTATAAAGTACTGAAACACACATGAGAGCATGCGATTTCCAAATTTAAGCTGTTGAGATTTTTTAAGCACTTATTTCCAGCTTTGTTTCCTGCACCAGCTCATTGCCAGCCACAGCTTATGAAGGAGAGGTTAGAGATATAGAGGGGATGTGAAAAAAGCTGTACACTGGCACATCAGCATTGGCCCAGGACCTTAGTCCTGCTCAGCCATGCCTCACTGCATTACCAAGTGTTCACAAGGTGCAGGCTAAGACTGCAAATCCATAAAACAGGATGTGTTGGGCTGTTGGCATCCATTGAAAGTAACGATGAGACTGCAGTTTTCAGTTCAGGTAAACTGTCCTTTACCAAACCCAGAGCAGCTGCTTCAGGGTCCTTTGTACTGACCTCATTTTTGAATATCCTTTGCCTAAGGATCCACTGTTGTTTGCGACAGGAGAGAGGCCACCACAGTAGGGGTTTTTAGCCTGACCCAGAACAGCAGAACTAAAGACATTGCTTGCCTTAGGTTTTGGTGATAATATCCTGCCCCTCCCCATGTTTTGAGTTTCTTGAAGTCTCAAAGACAAAATGCATCATGTTGAGGGTCTTATTTCACCTAAAGCCACTAGAATTTTTTAGCATTGTAAATGTTTTTTATAATAATGGGTAGTTTTCTAAATAGTTCCTTTGCCCCTGTAATGATTTTTCTGCCCTTTTCATACTATTTTCTTTGAAACTTGAAAAAAAAAACTCGAAAAGAGAAACTCTGAAGAGTATGGTCTTGATTGTTTGCCAACAGCATTGTTCTTTATCTGTGGCAAAACAAGAAAAGAAGAGGAAATGGAATAGAAAGAGGAAGGAAGCCTAAACTTGAAAAACGCAACAGTTCTTGATTTAAAAGCAAAATAAAATCAAATCACCATGAGGAAAAAAAGAAAAAGCCAAATCTCAAACCCAGAAACAAGAGTCCATACCTTTTTGCTAGTGATGGACTGATCCCCCCTCCCTTTTTTGATTAAATATCATGTACATTCTCTGCCACTTTTTTGGGGTAACTACTTTCTTAGGCTGTATTTAGGGGTGAAAAAACCCACCACAAAACCACAAAAAACCCTCAGTGTGACTGAGCGTGACTGCACTGTTAAAACTCCTGTGAACATGCTGCTGTTCTGCTTTTCCCATTAGGCTGATGAGGTGCAAGACGTCATGCATTTTAACTACACTGCCTGGCCAGATCATGGTGTCCCCACAACCAATGCTGCCGAAAGCATCCTACAGTTTGTACAGATGGTCAGGCAGAAATCATCAAAGAGTAAAGGCCCCATGGTCATACACTGCAGGTAAATGCTTCAAGGAAATGGAGAACTAAAGGGTGTATCTTGTTAAATAGGTTGGGAAACCATTGGAAGGAGAGATTTGGGGGTTCTTCTCACTTGTTAGCTGTAGAGATTGTTCTCTTTGGTGTTAAAGGTAAAGGATTAGTCCCCCTTTTTGACTACAGTGGGGCTGGGATTTCAGCCTGCAGCCATAGACATGAAGGCCTTGCTTTCTGGAGGAGAGTCATCTCTTTGGATGTCATAAACAAATAGCTTCAGAAGGGGAGCAGACGATTGTGATTTACACCAGCTTGGAGCCGGTCCCTGCTCTCTCATTTCCATACCTTTGCGATACCTTTTGCAAGGACATGTAGCAACAGGATGAGGGTAATGGATTTAAACTGGGAAAGGGCAGATTTAGACTAGATATAAGGAAGAAATTCTTTACTGTGAGGATAGTGAGGCACTGGAACAGGTTGCCCAGAGAAGCTGTGGATGCCCCATCCCTGGAGGTGTTCAAGGCCAGGTTGGATGAGGCTTTGAGCAACCTGCTCTAGTGGGAGGTGTCCCTGCGCATGGCAGGGGGGGTTGGAATGAGATGGTCTCTAAGGTCCCTTCCAGACCAAACCATTCTATGATTCTATGATAGGGTTAGTGCAGTTCATCCAGCAGCCTGCCACAGCATGCTGCTGCCCTGCTGAAGTGTGTCTCTGCAGATCCTTCTCCTCTGGTCAGTTGACTTGGAGTACACTCAGGGGGTGAGATGAAGAGGGCTATCCTGTGCTAGCAGTAATACAGTATCCCGTGATACAGTTTTTTTGTGGGTTTTTTTGAGAAAGGTTGTTTTATATGCTGTCAGACTTCTCTCTTGTGTGTTATCTGGCCATTTATTGAGATGTTCACTTACTTGGCTTCTCTGGGGGCAGCTGCCATGTTTGTGATAATATCTTACCAGATTGGTTCCTGATGCAACACTCCTGACTGACTTCAGACCTCTTTGTGACTCCTAGTGCTCAGAAATACGTAAATAGACGGGTTGCAATGGATGAATGTGTGTACTTTATGGTGACTCACTCCTAATAGAAGTCAAAGCTTGGTGAGACTAATCTCAGACAACCCTACATCACCCACCCCCAGAGGCAGCAGTTACATTGCTGTCTTTCCTGGTGCTGCTGTGATGGCTGGCACTGACTCTCTCTTGCCACTTTGCACAATTTTGAGAGCTTCTTTCCAGAAAACAGTCTTTTACAGGAATATCATTGCTAGCTCCCACAGCACTTAGTGTTCTACTGGAATGCAACACAACAGCATTTCTAAAAGCAGTAAGTCCTGCAGCCCTCCCCCGGAACTTAATGGAGCAATTCATAGGGAATATTGTTCTGGGAGTCCTAATATCAAGAAAGGTGCTAGTAAGGCAAGGAAGAAATTTATATGCAGTGTTGTGAAATCAAGCATTTTATATACCACTTAATTGTTCAGGGAAGGAATAGAAGCAAGCATCAAAGACCTGGGTAACAACCGTAGTATTTTCTTTTTAATTAGGATGCTTCTAGCAGCAGAGAGGGATATTTTCATTTTTAGACCATATGGTACATCTTAGACCACATAGTTTAAAGCAGCAATACTATGAAATTCGTGGAAGAGAGGGAGAAAGAC
This sequence comes from Syrrhaptes paradoxus, assembly GCA_013400615.1. Lineage (NCBI taxonomy): Eukaryota > Metazoa > Chordata > Aves > Pterocliformes > Pteroclidae > Syrrhaptes > Syrrhaptes paradoxus. The sequence goes on along the minus strand of VZTO01013179.1, from coordinate 39,205 downwards.
TATAGTATGATCAGCTCCTACAGCAATAGTTCTCAAACGTTAAAGGCACAGAACTGACATCATTACAACTTCTCCATTTGTTATTTATGGCTTTATCTATTAATGAATCTATCAAATAAGTAGATCAAAAGTTTTGTTGTATTCATTTCATTCAAGATTTAACAATTTTTTTAGAACAAGCAAAAACTCCCTGTTTTGTGGAACCTACTTTGAACTGTGTTGAGATTAACTGTTGCAACTGTGCTGCAAATATTTTCAAGGCTTTTCTGAAAAATATTACCAGACAGCAGAAAGAACTTCTGCTAAGATACACACTTCTATCTTTAGAGATGGTGTTGGGAATCTATATGAAACTATATATAAACTTCTAAACCTACACCCATAAATCAGACTTAAATGTTACATGTGAAATCACAATGCAAGTATTTATATGCACATTAGAATCTCTAAATAAAAACTGTGTCTTTTTTCTAGTCCCTAAGCTTCCTTTTGTAGGGATGAAGATTTGTCAGCCCAGTGGTTGCTGACTATTTCTGTCTTGTGCTCTCAAGGCAGAAGTCCTGGACTGTAGACTCTTCTGGGGTTTGTCCTTTGAGGGAGAGCTGCAGTAGTGCAGTGTCTTTGCAAACCTGAGAACTTTGCAGTGTAGAGAGCTGTGGAACTGAATCATGCAGGTTCAACCCCAGCTGCCTCTGTGCAGCAGTCACTGCTGAGCGGGTCTCTGCAGTTAATGGCGAGAGCTCCTGTGATGAGAGATGTCTCATGAAATCTTTGAGGGGGGCAGTGAAAGTGTGAAGAGCAGACAGCAAAGAGTGGATGAGGGTGTGCATGCACATTGTGCATGTTAGTGCATAAGAGGAGTATAGGAAGATGAAACAACTACAGAGCCATTCATTCCATACGTTCTGCCTAAACAACACGTGGAAGGGTTGCATGGCATTAAATCCTACAGATGAACCAGCCTGTCTGACCTCAGATTAGCTACATCTGCTGCTGCAGGACACCTGCTTTTTTTGCAGTACCACTAATTTTCCTCTGTGTCCCCATCAGAAAAGCCCCAAATGAGATGCATGTCTGTGTGTGTTGCAGTGCTGGAGTGGGACGAACAGGAACCTTCATAGCCTTGGATCGGCTTTTACAGCACATCCGTGATCATGAGTTCGTAGATATATTGGGCCTGGTGTCTGACATGCGGTCCTACAGAATGTCCATGGTGCAGACAGAGGTAAGATCAGTTCACTTCAGCATTGTGAATGTACCATTGGATCTATTTCTTACCTCTCTGTAGTGTGTTCATGTCCAACGACTGTTGTTCCCCCTGAACACTTGACAAAATAGCTATCAATGGATATAATTAAGTTTTCATCTTCATTGTAATATTGTCACGTTATTAATCTGCTGCATAGGTGAGACTGATAATATATCTACAATCTCATGGGTGTCTTCCAAAGGGGGTGAGTTATTCTCACCTTCTAAGAAATTAGTATGTAAAAATACATTAGAAGAGATTAACATATGAAATTTTCAAACCATTTTGAAAAGAATTGGTCTTGCAGAAGGGATTAATGGCTCATGAAATTGTATCAGTAGCAAACAGCCATTCACGCTTGTTCAAGAGGGTGTAATCTAGCCCAGAGTAAGAACTCAGTTACACAATGGCAATACAAATAAGTAAAACAGACAAAAGGACTGTGAGGCTGACAGACACCCTTTCCCCACCCAAATACCTAGTGGGTTGTTTTTTTTTTCTCTTTTTAAGACAAATGTCGAGAGAATAGTAATATTGTCAGAATATATAATGGAAAAAGAAATCACACTCTTTTTCCAAAGCAGAAGCTTTTATGCATCTGAAACCTTCCCAGGTACCCTACTAGTGACAGAAAGGTTTTCATGCCCGTTGTACTCTTCACTGGTTAGATGCAGTGTAAGACAGCAACCTCCATACAATTGGAAGTGCCACTATCACTGTTCGCAGGCTGGGTCTGACAGATAATTTTTTGCTGAGGATTACTCAACCCAGAGCGAAGCAAAGAAGACTTAGCAAGGAGAGGAGAAGGAAAACCTGCAATGACGACTATCACCTAGAAATGGAAAAGGTCATTAATCTCAGACCATTCTGGAGCATTGCTATGAACTACCACTTTTCATCACAATTCATTAAACTAATCCAAAGGCAAATCTTTAGGTAAACACCAGGGAAACTAATCCTGATGGTTTATTTCAGCTGCAGCTGCATTACCACTCCAGAGGTGATGTCATTTTTTACTTTTTTTTCTTTTTTTTTAAATGTACAAACTCATTGCCTTGCTGGGGCTTATGTCGAGGGCTGGGCTCTGGCAGTTGCTGAGCTCCTGCTGCTCCAGGCAGTGGCCAAGCCTGGCCACAAAGGTCACTAGGTGGCACTGGCCACAGAGACCACCAAAAAGGCTTTGAAAACCTGAAACCAAACGCAGCTCACCTGGGTTCACCATTGCCTCCTACACTGGAAACTTGTTGGTGTTTCACTCAGCAGTTTAAAAAGAATAAAAATAGCGCAAGTCCAAAATAGGGGGTTATATTGGAGAATACTCTGAATTGAAACCAGTCTCTCCAAATCAGTGGTTGTGAGAAAATCCAGGCATTTCTGTGCTCTGAAACATGCTTCAAACTCATATTGATATCTCCTGGCATCAGCAGACCACTGGGAACAAGGGCTTAAATCCAGACTCAGCCTTTGGGACAGTTGTTTTTGTTTGTAATCCACTTGCTCCCTCATGCATCGCACAAATAAAGCTTAGTGTAGGATTCATTGGGGTTTGCCTCTCTCTCTTTGGAATAACATTAATTGATGCCTTTCACATTTCAAACTGAATTACAGAATTTATCTGTATGATGATAATGCTTAGAAAAGCCAATCCGTAACCAAAACCAAAGATAACCATGGTTTTGTTGCACAAAAGACTATCCACAAATGTAACAGGGCATGTGACTGACCCGCCTTGCTTACAGTGTCATTTGCACAGAGGTTGATAATTCCTGAAATAATTAACTGCTCTGTGAACAAAATCAGGTTTCAGCTTTTTATTGGTAAAGTCAAGCATGAAGGAACATGAAGTTCAATAAAATATTTGAGGAACATGTGTGACATGGATGCAATTTGCTGTTCATAAAGTACTCCAGCACGTTTCTGGGAATCAATTCATTTCCAGGCAATACAAAGTAGACCCACTTCCAGAAAGCCAAACAGAGCCTCCAAGCTGAAGCTTGACAACATATAGCATAAATTAAACCTATACCACATCAAGTGTTGGGTTACAGCTCTCCACAATTCCTTGTAGTCATTTGCACCTATATAATTGATCAGGACCATAGGACTAACATTCCTAGTCCTGAAAAATTAGCAGTGTGGACTGTGTTGAAGACCATGGCAGTGAAAAGCCTCATTTCATACTTAAATGGAAAAGATTTGCCTATACAGGCAGCAGTGCCATTACTCAGGAGGAAGCATGTGGGCTTAGCAGTGCTGTGTCTCCCTAGCACTTCTCTCACATGCCATGGCCACCATCCATATGGCTGCTGGCATCTATTTGCACAGCTTCCTCCTCAAGTTTGCTTAATTCACAAGATACAACCAGTCAAAAGAGGAAATATAAAGGATAGCAGTTGTTCTAAATGTGTACAAGGTTTCTAGTAAGCTAAGTTACTATTATGGCCATGACGCTTCTCCCAGTGTTCTGAGTTTAAATTTGCCATCAGCAGAAGATGCCATTGCAATAGTTAGAGGAACTGTCCTGGTGATTAATAGTAGTTATTGGCAAAAACTTGTCCCTTTATGCTAACCTCAAGCCACCCAGCTTCAGCTTCCAGTCAGGTGCTATCAATGCAGCCAAGACTACAACATGATGTTAATTCATAGTAATTCACTGGATTTGTCTAGTTTGGAGAAAAAGAGGCTGAAAGGAGACCTCATTGCTCCCCACAGCTTCCTGAGGAGGGGAAGTGGAGAGGGAAGAACTGATCTCTTCTCCTTAGGATCCAGTGACAGGACATGTGGGAACGGCTCAAAACTGCACCAAGGGAGGTTCAGACTTGACATTAGGAACCATTTCTTTACTGAGAGGGTGGTCAAACACTGGAATAGGCTTCCTAAAGAGGTGGTTAGTGCCATATGCCTGTCAGTGTTTAAGAGGCATTTGGACAATGCCCTTAACATGCTTTAAGTTTTGCTCAGCCTTGAAGTGGTCAGGCAGTTGGACTAGGTGATCATTGTAGGTCTCTTCCAACTGAAAATGATTCTATTCTATTCTATTCATCTCCCATCATCTTCCAGGTTATTAATAAGTCATTATGAAGCCAGGGCCACTCAGGTGGATTTTGTGCTTCCCCAGCTATCTGTAATTGTGGGCTATTATTCTGGGAGCTGAAAACTCACTGTATGTTGCAAGGGACTGAGGAGGGAGAGACGGAGAAGCTATGCAGGCTGTTACTGTGAACTATCAAACTGTTTCACTGTTTTGAGTTTTTGTCATACTTTCTGACATGCAAAAAATGCCCTGCTCGCTCATGTAATCTTTTCTTCCAGGAACAATACATTTTTATTCACCAGTGCGTGCAACTGATGTGGCAAAAGAAGAAGCAGCAGTTCTGCATTAGCGATGTCATATATGAGAATGTCAGCAAGTCCTAGTTGAGAGTCATAGGTGGTAAGTCCGACAAGCCTGGCCCTGCGCCATGCCCACAGCCTCACATCCCGGCTGCTCAGCAGCAACCAGTGTCACAGGTGTTTGCTCCAGAAGCTTTGCTGGTGGTTTGGAGCTTTCCAGGCCTCATCCCCCTCTGAGCTGATGGTCACATGGAAAGTGCGAGGAAAAATCCCTGTAGCCTCTTGCAGTCAAAAATCCACTACACTTTCCAAGGCACTGTAAGAGTATATTGGCTCACTCATTGTTTGAAGAGAATCTGGAAATCCTGACTGAGCCATCTAACCATTCCCTTCCGCTTGTCCTAACACTCCTTAAAGAAGGGGTGGACTTTAATATCTTCAGTCATTCTCAAGTCACTTACCAACTGCCAGGTTACCAAGGTCAGCAGAGGCTTGGGGATGCTCTGCCAGCACTGGTGTTGTGGCAACAGAACCTGCTGGAAAGCTCTGTCATGAAACACTGGGGAACTTTTTTCATAAATCTATAATTGGGGGGGGTGGGTCTCAAACTGATTGTACCATTTGTGTAAGTGAAGTGACTAGCTTGCCTTTCCACTGAGCCCCAGTGCCTGACCTGTTGCATACAACCAGCCCAGACCCCAGCAACAGAGTAAAACACATGAATCTGGTGGAGACAAGATGTGAGGATGTACGATCTATAATTGTAAGCTAATGAGTATTAGTTCATTAGGTGGCAGTAATAACCCAGCCGTAACCTTAATATTTGCTGTTGGGTGAAGCAGGAAGCTGCTTATTTTCAACACAAACTGGCTTCTTAAATAGCTGGTGGAGAGCTGGGCTGTGGGCACTAACACCATCCGTCTCTGCTTGTGTCTGTGGTGTTGCACACGCGCCTTTGTTAGCCTTTGCGTACATCATTCCCCTGCTCATAAAATGAACCCTGAGTTGCCTCATTTTTCCTAGTGTCCAGGTAGTTTGCTGTCTAATCTAAGTCCCAGAGCCCAGCTGCTTGAACTGGTGGGCTACAGTCCCAGTCCGTATGGAGAGCTGGTAAAAATAAATGCCAAGAACTGTATTTTTTTCCTTTTCTTATTTCTAAAGCCTTTTGTTTGTTCAGTTCCAGGTGAGACCATGAAGCACACCCATTTTCCCTTGCTTCGGCTTTTTTCTTTTGATGGTTTCAACGGCCAGTTGTTCTGCCACGAGAGACTGCTGCTTTGCAGTACACGGACAATGAAGGAAAGAGACTTTTAGCTTTCCGAAGCACTGGGGAGACAAAGCCTTAACAAGCCTGCGGTGTCTTTTGAATTGTTTAATTTCTGGACATTTTTTTAAAAATACTGGACCAAATTCAACTAAACAACACGAAGGAAAGAACACTATATGTGCACAAAATAGATTGCTCAAGAGTGTTGGGTTTTTGTTTGATACTTTTATTTTTTTGTAATTATTTTTCTTTTCTGTGCAGGTTGGGCTTAAGGTTAAAGTAAGTGCAATATTTTTTTAATGGTTGACGGAAGAATTTTCTTCATGTGTCACTGGTCTGTGCTAATGTCTGTAGGAGAGCAGGCATTGTTAGTATCTAATAATACCTCATTAGTCAATAGCGAGGCATGAACATACATGAAGAAATCTGGAGATTGTGAAGAGAAAGGGGTGGGGGAGGGAGGGCATTGCTGGGGACATGAATTTGACTGTTTCCTACAGCACTGATGTATGTGGGGTCTAGGGGGAACAGAAGACCCAAGGAACGGACTGACAAGCAGAAATCCAAACCATGAAGCCTGAAGCTGAAGCAGGCAGCCGACACTAAGAAATGGGGCGGTTTCAGTTCTTGGCTATGCTACTACTGATTAAGCAGAGGGACTGCTCTTTTTTGCCAGCCTTTTCAGTAATGCCACTGATCAGGTTCTTGTTTTTGATGAATCTAATTGAGGTGCAGCTGTGGTTCAAGCTGGCATATCTTAAGACTCCATTACTATAGCGTTTAACTGTCTGAGCAGTGTACGGTGCCTATGCCCCTCATTTGTTTATTATTTTTAATAAGTATTAACCCTGTGTGAAAACATGAAGCTGATTCAGGTTTGGGAGGGGGAGTGGAAAACAAAACAAAACAAAACAGGATGGTTTTTTTGCTTTAACGGATGTAACAATTTCTTCAAGCCAGGAATTAATGATGTTACAAAAACAAGGGTTTTGGCATGTGAAGGGCTGGTTATGGCTTTATTGCTATGAGGCTGCCAAAGCGTTGGTATGGATTCCTGCCGGGGCTTTGGGGTCAGGGCAGGGGGCTCTTTTGTTTTTCGCTGTCAGTTTCAGTTCTAGTCAGGATAATTAGCTATATTTTTTTTTGGTCTTTGTATAATTCTGGTACATCATTGTGTATTGTGACATGGATGCTGTCAGAATGGATGTTGACGGCATTTTTGTAACCTGTTGCTTTGTGTCACCTCCTTGGAAGTTAGTAGCAATGGTACTCAATGTAAATGAAACAAACTTGAACTGAAAGTAAACACACGGGATTGCTTACCTGTGAAGAAGTTACTATCAGCAGAACACCCAACGAACCCACATATGCTTTTTATTCACCCCATGGCCTGCTATCACCTGGCAGGGTACCAGCAGGTAGGTTAGTAGTCCAGCTACTTCCAGGTGCCTGATAATCTCCTTCAGACTATATTTGATTTTTTTCTTCCAAAGAGTTATTCTACTAGTAGGTAAATAGGTGTATATTCCTTTAGTATCTACTTCATCATCACACTGGTTACAATGGAAAACTTCCTTCAAACTATCCCATCTAGATTATGCAAAACAGCATAGATTTAGCATAATCCCCCAAATAAAACAGGTCCCTGTGAAGGGTACTGAAGAAACAGAACTTCTGATTATTAAGTGGGTATCATATGAATTGCCCCCACACCTTCTCTTTCCATGCATCTAATACTATTTCCACAGTTTCCACTAAGCCCAGTCCTAAAGCAGAGATGCCATTTCTCTAAACAAGGTGCAAAGAGATGGATGCAAAAGGGAAGAGAGCCCAGACTTCAGGGACCAGATTGCTAACAGGAAAGGCTGCAATGGTTCATGCTTCTCTGTTATTTCACCAGCGTGCCTCAGCTGGAGGGCTTGCCATTTCAGTAGGAACAGCAAAGATTTGTCTGGCCTAATTTGAACACAAGACAGAATTATAAATGAGCACTTGACCATTCAGACCTTGCCTTCATGCTGTTTAAAAAAAAGATCTTTCAGAGTTTCATTATATGTTTACTCAGAAAATATGTTCACATCCCTCTAGAGAAGGAGCAGGGGGACCCCCCCCTCTCCCCCAAATGTTCTTGCTCTCTCATCTACTGCCTCCTCCCTCCTGCTGGCCATTGCCTATAGAGTCTGCATTTATTTTGCATCATAGACCAGAGTAAGTGGGTTACTATTAAAACATTCATGCACAAAAAAAATATCACAGTGTGAGCTGGCTGGAACAGAAGCTTGGCTGAACATTACAGGGTACAAGATCGCAGCAAAGATGACAAAATCACACTGTTGCAAAGGGTACTGCTTGAATAGCCTGAATTTAATAGACAGTTTTTGAATGCATGTAAAAAAAAAAATTCTATTTGCATAGTAACAGGTGTGTATTTGTCCTTTAATAGCTACTTAATCACAAAATCAATTACAACGAAAACTCCTTCTGAAAAATACCTTTCCATATAGTATGCAAAACTGCATACAGAGCAATGAAAGAGTCTGGGGGGACAGTGTGGTTCAGAAGACTCATGCAGAGCCTTTTAGCCTGAATCAACATGTCATACTTTTGTTTTTTACCTTGTCATTCTCCTTGAAAGTGAGTCCAAACCAACAATGTTTTGGACTCACACTGCATGTTGATATGGTTTCCACCATCTGTCAAAATAAAACTCTCAAGTCACTGCAGCAGTAAAGCTATCTGAAGCTTCAGGTTTTGTAATAGTTTTTTTTTTTTTTTTTGAATTATGGGTTTCATGCCTATAGCTCTGCTGCCACCATCGATGCTCTCTATTGATCTGTTGCTCATACAGCATCTACTGACCCAGATGCATGTAAAAGCAGCTCTGCACAGGGCCTGACCATTAATCGAAACCTGGGCATTTCCTCCTTGTCGCCTCATGCTGTGAGGGAAGGAACAATCACGTGAACCTAACAACATGTTTTTGAAGAGCTAAGATGTTTTTAGAGCCCTGTGTGAAATTGTTGTCTCTCCTAGTATGCCCTGTGCAGTAAGCTGTGACATCCTTGGGTCTTCAGAACTGTTTCCTTCCATCCTCACACGAGGATTAAGAACAGGTTAGGAAGCCTTACTTGTGCTTTATTTATGTCATTTTACAGGTGTGGTTTTTTTCCTGCACCTAAAGAGGACAGTTACCCCTTGTCAAATGTTCAACATCATATTCACACACACAAAAAATGGCCTTTCCCCACCTCCTTGTTCAGTTCATTAACCACAGCGTCACACCACCTCCCTCCCACTTCTAACTTTTTAAAGTGCTTATGTGAAAACAGTAGTTTCATTGAGGCAGGCAAAAGCGGTTACTTTCAGCCATTTCTTGTGAGAGGTTAATGGTGTTAGTGCCATCGAAATGGATGGAACCCGGGGTGCTTGAGCTTTGCTGCTGGTGGGACTGGTAACAGTGGTGGCTCTGAAGCATCTAGGAAGTCTCCTCATTTTATCTCCTCCTCTTTTAATCTACAAATATTATCAAGAATTAGAAGCACAGACTAATATCCTGATACTATTTTTGGTTTGGAAGCTGAGGAAGTAAAAAGCCAAAGTTGCAACCTAAGCATATAAGTACAGAGAAATTAAAGATACTTGAGAGACAAAGGCAATTCAACAGGCACTTACCTAGCAGCAATAACATTTCAATACGTTTGTCCAATATTTAAACACAGAAGCCAATGCACACTCACAAATTCCCTCACAGTTGCACTTCCCATACATAACACTGATGCTTTTAGGCAAAGGTGGGAGGCGGAGCACAGTCTCTCAAATACTCCTGAGGTGTCAGACTCAATCCTTAGACAGGGCTGGCTTGTTTCATGCTTCAGACAAAAAACATCATAGAAAAACTGGGCTCCTATAAAATGGCGGCTTAGCCAGAAACATGGGTTACCATTCATCATCATGCTTCCCTTATGCATGAGATGCAGCCCAGGAAAATGAGTGGCCATACCTGCTTGGACAAGGGGCTGGTATTCAAGCTACATTTTGCCTCTGTATACATCCTAAAAACCTGAAAACTCAAAATGCCTTCACTTCCCACAATAAAAATAAAATAAAATAAAAATTCTGCTAGTTACAGGTTTCCTAATTAGAAAGACTTAACCCACATTATGTTCATTCATGGTTTTCTGTTTATTCCCATAGTTAAATTACCAAAATACTGATGTTACTGTCCGGCAAAACACTTCCAGGGTCACTTTCAGAGTTTCACAAACATTGATGAACACACTCAAAGTCACTGGGAGCTCTGCACATTTCAGAATATCATATCATTTGGATATCTACTTCCCCATAAACCTTTGATTTCTGCACACATCAATAATGTGGAAGTCCCCAAACCCACCAACTTCTATATAGCACAATGCTTTGGAAGAATAAAAGTATCTATAAAAACACTCACTGATAGATCAGAATTTGTCCGAGCAGAGCACTGGTTAACATTTGAATTGCTAGATGGTAAGCAAACTCTTCCATGCATCAATATTGGTTAGAAATGTTAAATGTGAGGTTTCTCAGTGGTTTTCTCTCCCCATAACATCCCAAGGGAACAAGCAGACTAACGGAGGGGGAGAACGTGCCTTTCTCATGTTACAAGGTATGTGCTTAGAAAGCATAAAACTCTCTCCCTCCACCCAGTGAAAGAGGCAGACTTGATGGCAGCAAAACAGTGAAGTAGTTCCTGTGTTATCAAACATGACTCATTTTCCCACATCTAATAAGGCACTTTGCTGACATTTCAGCTGTTTTGTTTCCTTTTCAAAGACACTTTTCATGTATCACATCTTTCTAAAATACTAGAGTAAAATGAATCCTCGCTGCTCAAATTCTAAAGAAAACATTTTGAATGAAACACTGCATTTTACTACTGTTTTCATTTAAGACACTGAAAATTTTGAAGAAAACATTTTTGCTTCATTTGAGGAACCTCAAATGAGATCTCCTTTTGATTTCTTGTAACTCCCAACATGCTTAAAATTCAAATACTGTGCAGCAGAGGGGTGAAGCTCCTGCAGTGCCTTAAACCATCAAGGAAATTCCAGAAAAAAGGGAAATATCTGCCATTCAGATCTCAGAGACTGTAACACAGAAGTCGTACCATCTATTTCAGCAAAGTTAAAGGGTAAAAGACAACTCAAGTTGTACTGGATTGATAAGCCATTAGTAGTTAATTCAAAAACTGAGAAAATAAAACACAGAAACAAACCAATCAACAAGCCCCCCAGATTCTTCTGCTTATCCCTTAAGTATATGGAAGGGGTTTCCTGTTTTCCTCCCAAGTATCTCCAAAGATGCCTCTGAGCACACTGATCACATTCAAACTTGTCTGGCTCTTTCTATACAAAACAGCTGCACAGAAACCTAGCTTCAAAAAAACAGTTGTGAAGCCACCTCTCTTCTTTTAGACATGAAACACTGGTGCTTCCTGCAAGACCTCCGCATGCCGAATTCCACAAAGTCTGCAGGCTCTTAGAGCTGATTCCTCCTTTTGGGCAAAAGCAAACCACATGCAGAATGCCAGAATAAGATTGCAGAGAATATGAATATTAGCTTCATATTTGGAATACGAATTTGGGTAACAGGGGAACAGAGGTGCAAGTAACCACCGCAATGCCTTTTACAGAATCAGACACACTTTCCATGAGAAAATACAGTGACTCTAATTTTTAAATATGAGTTTCAAAGACTTTTTAGAAGTTTCCTACTCCTGTACTTACAAGTAACAAAGCATCTATGTAAGAGCAGCTTCAGATCTTCCTTTATTTTCTTAGTCATTTACCACCCAGTGTAGGGGACTTTGCTGTACAGTGAACATGCTTCAGGCTAGGTATGGATGCTTACTAGAGAGAGTGGGGAAGAGGAAATTATAAATGTGAATCAGAGAATATATCAAGCCTTTGAAGGGTTGGGCTTGACCTTTAATGATAGGACAGGCAGTGAGAAAGACAATTTTCCCCCATAAAGCTATGTATATAGGTTGAAGGGATGCAGTTATCACTCAGTTGTGCTGGTTCAAATGTTTCCTATAGGGAGAAAGCAATTGAGAATCACTATTTCTTTCACTGGGTAAGACATTAATCCATTTTTTAGCAGCTATGGCAGTTGGAGTCTTCAGTTTGGGATACGTCACTTCTTGATCCATTTCTGGATTAGACTATGTTTAAATGACGGGTGTGGAACCTATGTACTTTTCACAGGAATAAAGAATATATATTAAATGTAAAAATAAACATAGGCAGATAACAAACACACAGAAGTAGTATTTGTAAGGACATCTACAATAAATGGCACTAAACACCTTTATTAAGATTTTAATTTTTCTTTTCTGAAAAATGAATAGGATTCTTTTATCCCTTGTACACAGAGGAAGAGCAAACTAATGGCAAAAATCAAGAACACTTTCTTATTTCAAGACCATCTTTGTCGCCACAAAGATACAACTATTTAACAGACAAGAAATACTGTTTATTGCAGACTTTAAGCTGATTCATGTGAAAAAGGCACTATGAAACTTAATCAAACCAGATGATTAAATCTGTCTAAATTAAGTGATATTATATAATACATATAATACCTATATTATATATAAAATCACATGACCATGTGAAATAACAGAACATTTTTGTGACAAAAAAATCATTGCATCTTCAAAAATAATATTTGCTTGAAAGGGATGTTTCCTTTCTCCTCCTTTTGCCACCAGGAATCCACTTTTCCAAAAGATTACATTTATAAAGGAAGAACAGCTTTTTTACATAAGGAAAAACTGACATCTGGGATCAACACACAAAGAAGTCTAGATTATACACTGGTTCTTTTGATGGGTTAAGTTACAAACAAAAAATGCTAGTATATTAAAAAAAATGTACTGTGAAGTGTTTCATGGCTACCTACAGCAGATTTGATCACCTCTTTGAGCTGAGTTGTTACTATTTTCTAGTTATCCCTTCTTGTGCAATATTATAGTTCATCACGAGTGAAGTATTGATAAAATCAATGTACAGAGTATTACTTTGCTATAAACAGCATCATTAGTAATAAAACATCTTGGGAGTGATGCAAGAAAGATTCAGTCTATGTCAGGCTGCTGTTCATTCTCTAAACATTTCCTCTCTGACTGCTGGCATCAATGACTTAACTAAACATCCTGCAGCCAAATGGATGACAAGAAAGACTGAGCCAAAAAGAGATAACTGCAAACTACAGCAAGAGATGGGCTTCAGAACCTTATTATTACTGAAGGTTCAAACGCTTTTTTATTGCTGGCTCAGCTTCCCTCGGATGAATCACAAAGACGTGTTCCAGTTTATCTGTTATAGGATGATTAATTCCATAAAGCCAAGACTCATCTTTNACTATGTTTAAATGACGGGTGTGGAACCTATGTACTTTTCACAGGAATAAAGAATATATATTAAATGTAAAAATAAACATAGGCAGATAACAAACACACAGAAGTAGTATTTGTAAGGACATCTACAATAAATGGCACTAAACACCTTTATTAAGATTTTAATTTTTCTTTTCTGAAAAATGAATAGGATTCTTTTATCCCTTGTACACAGAGGAAGAGCAAACTAATGGCAAAAATCAAGAACACTTTCTTATTTCAAGACCATCTTTGTCGCCACAAAGATACAACTATTTAACAGACAAGAAATACTGTTTATTGCAGACTTTAAGCTGATTCATGTGAAAAAGGCACTATGAAACTTAATCAAACCAGATGATTAAATCTGTCTAAATTAAGTGATATTATATAATACATATAATACCTATATTATATATAAAATCACATGACCATGTGAAATAACAGAACATTTTTGTGACAAAAAAATCATTGCATCTTCAAAAATAATATTTGCTTGAAAGGGATGTTTCCTTTCTCCTCCTTTTGCCACCAGGAATCCACTTTTCCAAAAGATTACATTTATAAAGGAAGAACAGCTTTTTTACATAAGGAAAAACTGACATCTGGGATCAACACACAAAGAAGTCTAGATTATACACTGGTTCTTTTGATGGGTTAAGTTACAAACAAAAAATGCTAGTATATTAAAAAAAATGTACTGTGAAGTGTTTCATGGCTACCTACAGCAGATTTGATCACCTCTTTGAGCTGAGTTGTTACTATTTTCTAGTTATCCCTTCTTGTGCAATATTATAGTTCATCACGAGTGAAGTATTGATAAAATCAATGTACAGAGTATTACTTTGCTATAAACAGCATCATTAGTAATAAAACATCTTGGGAGTGATGCAAGAAAGATTCAGTCTATGTCAGGCTGCTGTTCATTCTCTAAACATTTCCTCTCTGACTGCTGGCATCAATGACTTAACTAAACATCCTGCAGCCAAATGGATGACAAGAAAGACTGAGCCAAAAAGAGATAACTGCAAACTACAGCAAGAGATGGGCTTCAGAACCTTATTATTACTGAAGGTTCAAACGCTTTTTTATTGCTGGCTCAGCTTCCCTCGGATGAATCACAAAGACGTGTTCCAGTTTATCTGTTATAGGATGATTAATTCCATAAAGCCAAGACTCATCTTTGGGTATAAATGAATCATGTGCCAATACTTTCACCTTTTAGGAACCTCCACTGAATTTCTCATCTGTTCATTTTTAATTATGAGAAGCCAGCAGCAGGTACTTCTGTGGCGACTACTGTAAATTTTCTTTATGGTGGCTAGTTATGTTTACAATGCTTAAGACATCTCCCTGCACTGCTTCCTAAAGCAAAGCTGGATGGTAGAATGCTATGGACAATGGAATTAAAGAAAAAAGACATTTAATGGCTGCTTCCTTCATCAAAGGACTCCACACCTGAATCTGTGGCAGCTGCACTGATTTTTTCTTGTCGTCTTCTCATAATTTCTTGCAGTTCTGAACTACCGCTGTTAGCCTAAAAAGAAATAAAAAAAGTTTACCTCTGGTTTGACACATGATGAAGTTCCTTTGCCAACATTTTATTAAGATAAATGTTTGAACAAATTAAACTCATCTCACAGCTCTAGAACTAAAAATGCGCTAAGAATCTGGTTAAATAACATTTGGAATAGGAAAGTATTTATGCCATCCTTAAATGTTGACCAGAAAAGAACCTGCAGACTATTAGGAATGTCAGCTTGACTTTCAGCATTGCTAATTCTCACGCAAGCCCCTGGAAGTGTTGGATATTTATGGAGTGAAATATGGCTTCAGTAAGAGGAGGATTAAAGCTCAAAAAGTTTGTTAGGATTCCACCCCTGAGTACTTAAAAATCAGCGCAATCATATTTAGAAATGAAAGCACTTAAACCCTTGGTGGTTTTAGGTTTATGTAAACACAAAATTCATGCACGCATATGGGTTTGCAGAGCCACAGCCTAAGTAAGGATTTGGTCTTAGTATCCCACATTACTCAACACACCATCATGAATTTGCTGTTCAGAGACACAGGTTTCAAACAGAGAGCACAGTAATAAGAAATGAATCATATTACTATATTAGCAATGGTGTAGTATTGTGAGGACAAGGCTTTATTTCACCTTTTAGGGTGAAAAACAGGTCTGCTGAGCTAGTTGCAAACAGATTGCTTTGACATCATAAATGAAGTTATTAGCAAGGCCAGGACACCTGTCCACTAGAGCAGAACTTTCCAAAACGTGCATGACTTTGAATAAGACTAGAGCATTATAAAGCAAAAGCCATAACCTCTACAGTGTTATTTGGCTACGACATGACCTTCCAAACTTCAAAACTACCTCCCAAATTAGCTTCTGAATAAAGATTCAGAAACTTGTAAAACAAATTTCAGGACTGTTAAGGGGAAAATCCTTCAATTGATTTTAAACTCTGAAAATTTATCCCATGACATAAAATTTAATTTACATTTATCCTATTATACCCATTACAATCCATTATCTGATGCCATTACCTGGCAGACAGGTTAGGTTGTCCACAGGGAGGGAGGCTAGGATGCTTCTCCTAGGTAAATTATTATTGCTCTCTCCTCCCAGAGGAAGAGCAAAGCAGGGGGCTTATAATTGACTCCCTGAAGGTGAGAGCGCACTTTTATTTGTCTTAATATATCTTGTCCTTGTCCACTTGGTTTCAGATACAGAGCAAGTGTAGCAGTCACCCATTACTGAAGTCATGCATAAAAAACATCAGCAGATACCCAACAGCACGCTTTATCAGAGGTCAATGAAATATTTTTCTCAAAATGACTGAACAGCTGAGGCTGAAACAGTTTACCTTCCTGATAACATCAATAACAACATGACTGATGAGCTTGAAATGTTGCTCAACTAAACCAACTGCAATACATCATGTGGCACAGCACAACAGGCACATCCTACTCAGAGGCAGTGTACAGTGCAGCTAAGTAGCCTAGGGCTGTTCTTGGGTTTTGGAACAGACTGCTGGACCTTGGCCTTAGTGATTTACCCAGCTCTAACCAGGTCATGAGGTATCAGTAAGCTCCATTGTTCAATCCCACTCTCCTGTGTCTGGGCCATTCCTTTCACCGAGAATAAGCTATGGGAATCATGGGATGTGTGCCCATGATTCCCATTCATGGAGCATGAAGACAATGAGAATGTGGACCTGAAGTGTTCTCTTCTGGAGATGACAAAGGCGGTATTCAAGATATTGTGTCCCTAGGCTTATCTCCTCTAGTGTTTTTCAACACCAGAACTTGAAATATTCAACAAAAGTTAAGGATATGGACACACAAAAACTCATCCACGGAGACCATTATTATTTTCACTTTGCAATGAAAAAGTGAATCCATACAGGTGACTAGCCAAGTTGCTATAACATAGTACATTTGGTATACAAGAGGAACTTCAACTCTCTGTAGCAACCCCAGAAAACTGCTCCTGGGGGGGATACTTCAAGCAGTACATAGTGTGAGATGCATCCTGCCTCCTCCTGAGACATCACTGCTTGCCCCCACCATTTCCTCTGCCAGAAAGGAGGTGTCTGGCCATGGCCATGGCCATCTCTCTGCTGTCTTGACACAGTGGTCTGTTTTGGGTCTGGCTGAGATGGAGTTAGCATCCCCACAGCAGCCCTCTCAGTGCTGAGTATTACACTGGCAGCCAGCAGGGTGTTCATAACACAGCTTGGGAGGGGGCGGAGCCAGGACAACTGACCCGGATTGGCTGTTCCATACCATGTGACCTCAGCTCAGCCATAAAAGCCAAGGGCAGGGAGGAGGAGGGGGGCATTTGTTACTGTGTTTGTCTCCAGGAGCAGCTGCTGCCCATACTGAAGCTCTGCTTTCCTGGGAAGCAGCCGGACATCACTTACTGAGGGGAAGCAGAGAATAACATCTTTGTTTACCTTCTGTTTCTGTGCATGGCCTTGGCCTTTGCTTTAATTAACCTGCTTTTATCTTGACCCATGAGTTTTTCTTCTAATTCTCCCTCCTTATTTTGCTGAAGAGGGAGGGATAGAGGGGCCTGGTGGGCACCTAGCATCCAGCCAAGGTTAACCCACCACATGGTCTCACACAGAGTTATCTTTCTGCTTTTTCTTGGCCAGGCCCAGGAAGCTGTTAAACCCCAAACACCTCGCCGACACCTGCAGTTTGTACAGGGGCCACAAAACTCCATTAAGAGTCTTGCTTCCCTGGCTGTTTTAAACTTTGGTGGGATTCAGAGCTGAATGGAGTTACCATGAAAATAGAGCAAAAGAACTGAAATTATGTTAACTATTAATTTTTTTCCTCATAAGGGTAAAACTAAATTCCAACAACAATCGGAATTCCAATTACAACATACTGAATTCCTCTGCCTGAGGTAGAAAAACATTAAAAGGAAAGTTGTAGCTGCATATAGGCGAAGATCTAGTTGTCTGTATTTGGGAATACAGCCCCAAATCTGAGAGGCAGGGCTTTCACTGGCTTGCAGAAATGGTACGAATCCAGAAACATTTGTGGAAGATCCTGAGTAGAGCTAACAAATAAAGACGTGGCATGGAGCCCTGTAATGCTAGAGAGTGTGTGGGTTTGCTCTGTCCCTGGCTATTACTGCTATTTGTACTTAACACAGGGTCATTTACGGCAATACAACACCGAAGAAAAGTACTACCTAAAGGATGCCAGAGAACTTAATGAAAATCTCTCACTGATTAATCATGTAGGAGAATTACAGTGGTCAAACTCATAACCCAGTAACTGCTCAAAAGAAGCATTCAATTGTAAAATAGGCCTGACACTGATACAAGTATGTGTGTGCTTAAATGCTTCTGTTATTAGAAGCATTTCTAGACTGAGCAGTAAATTCCAGCCCTGTCTGAAACACACAAGCTCACCTTTGCTAGGTCATATGTAGACATTTTGGCTGTGACATTCATTTCTGCAACTTCTCTTAAACAAGAACAACCTTCCTAAACCCTGCTATTTGAAATATTACAGGGCTGGAAAGGAAGATGTGTCTTAATGTTTTGAGTAATATGGCAAACAACAGGCTAAAGCAATCAGGACCTGCATAAATTCTGAAATTCATCAATTAAACCTCAAATAACTGAGGCAGAAAGAAATACTTAAAATACCTTTTCACTAACAAAATCCAGTTGTTAAACTCTCAGTACCTGTTTATTAACACTTGTAAATTAACATTTATTAGTCAAGTTTTGACTGCTCAGTTTCCTGCAGAGTGAGACCTGAGGCAAGCAGAATAACAGCATAGAGGAAAAGGACAAACTTCTACAGTCCATCATTGGTTTTCAAACCAGCTTCCACCACAAAGGCACTTCCATCTCAGTACACAGAAGGCTTATGAAGATTGCTGTCATTCCAGAAAAATTGAAGAATACACATGTATCTTCACTAGGAAATGATGGATTGCTCTGGACTGTAGTGACATATATTCCTAAGAATAAAAGTGAAATATTTCTCCCTTCCTCTCACAGGAAAACAGGGCTTGAAGGAGGGAATAAAGCAATTTTAAGAGTATTAGAAAGTAATGCTCTCTGATCCACACCAATCAGGTAAACTGTAAAATATGCATCATCGCAACCTAGTCTTTAAAAATATGCCTAGTAGTTAAAACTTAAAATGATTAAGCAAGACAGTCCTAGCTTCATGAGAAGTTAGAAACACATTTTAAACTTCTTAATGATTTTCTTTTAAACAGAATGTGAAGAATAAAGCTTCTCATTTGGGCTAATCTTGCCTCTAGACAGTATCAAGTCCATTTCTCAACTTGCCACAGCAAGTTTTTAAAAAAAGTAGATAGACCTGCAATCTTCCTGGTTTACAGTTGGTAAGCATTCTCCCTAGCACAACTCTGCATACAAGCTTTTAAGGTGTTTAAGGAACAATACTACTGTAAATAGAGCAAAGTGCCACAGAGCAATGAATACAGATAGACAATACTTTTATCCTTAGCTCAGTATTCCTGCTAGCACGGCCTCCAGATTCAACAGCAAGCTCACTCTACCACTTTCTCAAGCCTAATAGACAAAGACAAAGCAAAAGTAACTCATCACCACTAAAAGTACCAGGAGCGCCTGTTTTTCCAAGTACCAGGCAGAGCAAGAAGCAAGAAAAAGGACATTTTACTTTCTCCTATTGTTTTCCTGAAAGCCCTTTTTGGCTCATTTTGTCTTCTTCAAGCCTGACTACAGCACACAATGTCTTAAACTTGAGTGCAACTATGCACTTTTTCGAACGCTTTGTGGACCTTTTTACAAGGGGGGAGATATCTCACCTGGTGTTTTGATGACTGCTGTTTCAATGGATTAATACCAAATAAACTCAGGTACAAATACTGCTTATCACTGTGATGGAAACTGAGAAAAAAACAGTTGCCTCGCAGAAAGAGGCAACTTCTACAGGTTCAAAAGTGGTAACCCAGCATTAGGTTAGTAAAGAAGGATTATACATACCTCCAAGGCAGATTTCTGTACCGTAATTTGGCTGTAGACTCTAGACCCTTCTGGGCAAACAGTCCTCAGTTCCTCTTTATTGAGGGAGAAAAGTTGAGCACCTGTCAGCACGCCAAGGCTATTGACAGTCCTGGGGTCACACAAAGGGAACAAACAAGAAATAAGTGAAAACGCACTAGCCAAGGGAAAGAAGTAGGTTGGCTTCATCACACATTGTCTCAGATCAGGCTACCAAATCAAGACAAAACTTAATGCAACAGGAGTCTTTAAGTCAATTCAGTATTTGTTATAGCAAGTACCATTTTGGTGGAGGCTAATATATATTTTTTCCCCTACTTATATCTATATCTCTATAGATCTATGACAACATTGATATATATGGATACATATAATATATATAATATGTAAAAACAAATTATTTTTTTCTAACAGTGCAGCTGATGTGTCTTGATTTTCAGAAAGCTGCTTGATTTTAAAAAGTGGGCAGACCACATCCTAATTACTGACAGGAAAATAATTTTAAGATGTTTTCTCACATTTGCCCTCAAACTTACACAGGGTTGAACCCTTTGGACTGCAACCACGCTTTCACATCCTCAGGTGTAGAGTCGTAAGTGATGTTAACTACAGGGATGTTTGGTCGTGGCACATGGAACTTCCTCTGGGCAGCACTCCGGCCGATGGTGAGCCGGTGAACAAGTTCATCCTGCACCTCCTCCATCTGCGATTTCCTGCCTAGGGAGAGAGACGCACCACAGGAGTTATTCTCAAGGGTGCTTTACCAAAGCCAGGTTGCTTCTTATATTCCACTTTAAATCTCAAACTCTTTTTTTTTTTCTTCTTTAAAGGTTCATTCACTGTGTCTGACTGAATTATTAATTCTTCTTTTTTAAAAAAAAACAAAACAAAACAAAACAGAAAACTGTCCAAACTTGCTGTCTCACAGAATCAATTTGTCTGAAGCACTTAGCTGAGATGCTGGTCATTAGCAGGCAACAAACTGAAATGTTTTTCATGCATTTCAACAAAATCAGTTATAATGACACTGAAATTTGTTTAAAGTGCATATAAGAAGTTACATGGATAATTTCACAAAAACAGTAGAATCCAAAAGGACATAGCTATCTTTTAGGGCACAGAGAAGATACTGATTTAGCACAGGTGAACTCTCCATATAGTAACTCTGGAATGACTATAAAAATATTTTGACATACAATTTTAAGTGATCTCAAAAATTCTCAGTATTTCCTTGCCAAGATATTTTTAGTCATCTTTATTCAACCTTCTCACTTTGATACACAAACAGTAATTTACAGCACCTTCTCTGATGTACTCAGATGGTAAAAGCTATTCCTTTTCTCCCATTAGACTGGTAGCGACAGAGGAAAACAACACAACTACAATATGAAAAAACTGTAAGATAGCAAAAATGTTTCTTTTTCTACTTTTATTTTATCTTCTCCCAAAATCTTCCCAAGGATCAACATGTTTACCCAGCTAGACAAATAAAAACAAGCTTTACATAGGCTTTTAAATCATTGGTTTAGCCATTTTCATTTTTCTTGTACAAAATAGCCCCAGGTTGAAAGTGGACAAAATATCTCTAGTAAAATATTTGAGGCATTCAGGCCCTATTGTGTTGTGGTTTTTTTCCCCCCAGAGTGTGAATCAGAAGCCAGAATAACACGCAATCAGTGATATGTGAAGGTCTGAGATAGGATACATGACTAAAGCCTTTAGGCAATGTTATCGAAGCATGCAGCAGTTATTTTCCCAAACAGGAAAAGATCAAGAAAATTGCTATCTTCCTTCTATTTACACAGATTTTGAAAGACTTACATTTTACCTAGGCCAAGACTATATCAAAAGAGAAATGTTTAGCTGTTAGATAACAGATTCTTTCTGTTGTTAGATACATTATCATGACTAAACAAGATACCCTCAGTGTGAAGCAAGTACTATATCCCATGTTCTCTGCAGGGTTCAGGTGGGCAGCAGGTCTACAGGCAGGGTTGCCCATTATCTTTGCAGAGGCAGCTATTCTGCAAGGACTGGGAGGTACCTGATGCCCATTAACTGGGCTTGAGCGACAGCTCCCGGGAGGGCACAGGAGCTCTTGTGTGTGGCCCAGGGCCCCAGCAGAGGCTGAGAGGGCAACAGATGTTTTGCAACCCCTTAGACTACATCAATCCTTCACAGCTCACACCCTGTGCCCCAATCCAGGATGGTCTTCACATTTTCCACTTGATAGGGAAGGCCATCATGGATTCAAGGAAACACACCTGCTACAGCATTCAGAGTCCATCTCACATGGAAATAAAATGAACATTTTTGTGTGTGTGCATGTGTGTAAGTGAGATTTGCCCTCACTTTCCACATCTTTTATAACTGCTTGGGTTTCCGTTTTTATTTAAGTAACAAATCACCCCAAACAGGACAAAGGCAGAAGCTGGCCCTACGGTTTCTTTGGGAAATGGCAGTGAAGACTGTTCCTCCTGCCAGGCTGTTCTCCATTTATAATTTCCAGCCAGACAGACTGTTATGTGAAAGTATTAAAAAGGTCCCAGAGCCTTCCTGAGTTCAGAGCTTAGGTGAGAGCAATGTCAAAGCAGGCTCCACTGACTGAGTGTGGTTATCCCAGCAGGCATGCTTCCCATGCACTGGGAACAGGGAGGAAAAGAAGCTCTTCTGCAGAAAGGGTTACACTCAGTGCCAGTTTTTACTTCAGATGAATTTCAGTGGGATTTTCTGATAAGGCAGGGAGGCAGAGGATGGGAAAAGATGTTCACTCTTGAACTGCAAAAAGCTCCTTATTTTAACAGTTATTACTTTAAAAGCTCTAGCAAATGCTTGCATACAAGTTTCAGTTATTTTTAAGCCAAGCAATCACACTGCTTAAAGTGCATTTAGAACAGGAAATATTGATTAAATAAGTTCTCCTAACCTAACTTGCTTTTCATTTGATACAGGGTAGGAACCTCAGCATCAGTTAGGCTTTATATTTACATGGGGACCTTCATCAGAACTTTTGATGACTGCCTCACACTGCTGGATACAGGCTACCATGTTTTTCCAGATAAAGGGCTATCAGTACATTCTCTCGCCCTCCTAAGACAAGGACACAAAAGCTTGCTCAGTGACCTGCCAGTTGCTGTTGCTTTGACCAAGCTATAGGAACCTGATTATAAGACAAGTCTCCTATAAAACTATTACAACATGGTTCCTATCCCTAAGACCTTTAAGTCTTCTTGCAAGCTCTGGATACGTGTTTCAGAATGCCAAATGCCCTAGAAATAAGGATGACCATGGACAAAAGCGTAAAAACAGCCTAACTGATTTTAAAAGCAATTTAGATTGTAATGTGGCAGTGAGTTCAGGTGGAAAACATACATTAGCCAGAATACCAGGATGGGCATTTATGGTGTTGAAAGCCATCAACCAAAGATTCCAGACAGTCGTAAAAGGAGAGGATTTAGGACTGGGAAAAGTGCAGAAGGGTTTTGTCCCTAGTTACCGTTGGGATTAGTGAGGGTCATAACATATATGCACAGAAAATGTGAATTTTAAACATCTGCTTAAAGCTAAATATTTCATAAACATTTATCTGAAACACAAAGTTTTAAGGAATTTAAGACGGGAACGGGAGAAATATTTTTTTCTTTGCTTCTTAGACAAACTTACGATCCACAGGAACTTGCTTCTGCCTCTGGGTGTCCCGTGCAACACTACCACCACTGTCGCTAGAGGTGCTGCTTTGGCGGCTGATGGTTGCTGGTGCTTTGGGCACAGGAACCGGTATAGGTGCTGGTGCGCTAGGAGGGAGGGGGACAGCCACAGGAACAGGAGCAGGTGTTGGAGGTGGCGAAGGAGTAGCAGGAACTGGATCAGGTTGTTTCGCAACATAGTCCGTCCTTTGTTTCTGAAAAGATGCAGAGACACTCAGTTCAACAACAAAACTTGGATAAGAAGCCAGACAAGCTCATGTTTCTGCTGGAAAACGCTGGGATTCTTTGCACCAATTTATTTCATTTATTGTACAAACACATTTTATGTGCCAGATGTAGTTCCAAAATTTGCCAAAACTTGATTTGGCCTCAAGGTTTTGTATCAGTTTCCTTCTCTCTCGGACACAAAATTCACAGCAATGGCATAATCTGAAACACATTTCTTTATTTCAAACAGAAATATCATTTTTATCAGTATAAAAATGTATGTTTTAGAGATGTTATGTAAGAAATTGTGAAAAATAAACATATCCAACCACACCTAAGCCTGACTAATGGTTTAATTTACAAACATCAGGGAGGTTGGGATAACATTTGTTTCTTGTAATGCAGACACTGTTGAAGAAGTTCCTGCTCCTCTTACCCATTCAGTTGTGCTATTTCAACTATTTGTCTGATCACTACATGCCACCTCAATGTAACAGTCCAATTAAAAAAACACCAAAATACAAGCTCCACAATTCCTGGAATAAGGCTATTGGGTTTTCTCCCCCAGTTTATGCAATGTTCGAACAACATGCAAATTATCTTACTGCTAATAATTAATTGGCAGGAATCTCAAGAATACTATTGGGGAATAACTTATTTTCTCCTTCTTTGCTGTTAGAATGGCACCTGTTACAGGAAGAGGCATACATTTTCCCAAAGCAATCCCAATGACAGACAAGCCCAGAAACTCACACACAACCTACTCTACCCTTTTCTTTCAAACAGTTCAAATTCCACATTTCACTGTTTTAACAGTGCTCCCTCTTCGCAGTTATGGACCAACACAGCTTGAAAGTTTAATATTAAAGTTTGTTTGCTCAACAGGGATGCCTCATTTCTTAGTTATGAGAAGTCTGCTTACTTTGGTATGAAAATAGATGACTACATTCCCCAGATTCTTTGCTCCTTCCTGAAATACCCTTCCTTATTTCCTTGGAGGCAGGGGGTTTATGGTAGATCAAGTAGGGAAATATTTGTAGGAGTCATATGTTAGATGCTAAAATCTGGGCAGCACATCACTGCCCTGACAACAATCAAACTTTCATTAAATGTCAGCAACTGCTCTTATACAGGAATCCCCAACTCAGTAAGTCTAACTGATGTACAAGGCATTTTGTAGTGAATGCAAATTGGGACCACTGCAGCTAAGCTATACTGAGTTACACCAGCAGAAAATTTATCCCATCAGCTTTCATGGCCAGTCAATTAAACCTAGGAAAAAATATTTTGTTTCCCTGAGATAAATTTCACTTAAATGGGACCAGTCAGCTACTGAAGCAAACATATAGTCCTACGGTGCATTCATCATTAATCCTTTTTTTTCTTCCTTAGCATTTAGGTGTTCAAAGGTATTAATCTCAATTGTTTTGTGTTCACCTTGTGCAGTGCATTGTGGGGAGAGTAAAAAAAAAAACATATGATTGACTTTTCTGTATTCTACTACTTCAATGTTAAGACAACGAATGCTTTTTTAAATGTCAAATACCAAGAAAAGTGAAATGCGTAACATAAAAGAGAACAAGCAGAATAATGTATATTTAAGACACCTGTCCTTTTGTGGAAAGAGAGTGCACTACTAGGGATACAGTAAGTATATAATAATTTCTGATATGTATATATACATATATACACACTATATGTACTATGGTATATCCAAAATGTTGCTAATGAATTTAAAAATTTCACAGATATTAAAATGCTTTAATGATATTCAGACATTTTTTAAAATCCTGTTCACAGATTCCAGCTGCTAGACTGTTATCCCCACAATGTACCTTCATAGGTGCCTCAACCTTCTCAAACAACATGCAAGGAAAAAGCACACCTCTCTTTATGGTACAGAGAATTCAGTACAAACCAAGTCACGTCACCATGATCATAATCCAGAAAAAGTGTTAGCTAAACACTGCACGTAGGTCTCAATTGATGCTACTTATGTAGTTTCAAAAATATGTTGTACTGCAATTACAAGCCTCATCAAAATTACTTGCTGGAGTGAAAATAAAAATTAAACTGGAAGCATTACTCAAATTCTAAATTTAAAGATGAAACCACATTAAAATACACTTCAAATTTTGTTGAACAGGGCACAAAAGCCAATTATACATTTGAGCCACATTTACCATTTATTTTTTTAAACACTTCTCTTTTTTTAAGTCCAGATCTTTTGAGAATATCCACATTCGTATTCATCATTACAAACAAAACAAGCATGCACTATGGTGTTTGGTAACTAGATAGTCCAAGAGTAATTTTTGAGGTTCAATATCAGAAGAGTAATTCTGTTACCTCTGAAAGCTCTCCCAGCAATTGCTATGAGGAAAATGGAGTAAATCACATCAAATAGTATTGTTAGAAAGGAAAAAAAGTAACTTCCTCACACATCACTCCTGAAATTTCACACATATTAGCAATTTAAAACAAAATAACATCAGTGATAATAACTACATCTTCTTACTCACTAAACAGCTCACATAGTGACTTGTTCTTATTTTCTTCTTTGGAATAATGAGTGGGGTGTTGGCTACCTCAACGTACACATGTGACACAATATAAGCAACGAACTCATTGCAAAGCATCTATCCAGACAGAATCTTAGAAAAAAAACAGAAAGCTGAGAATGGACTAAAGATCATAAGATGAACGTACAGAACACTTGTACCTGTAGAACACTAAGAATTAAATCACAGCAGGTATCAAAAAAAGGAACTTATTTATTTTAGCTTAGAAAATGAGGCAAAGGGTGCTTACAGACACGTACCGCTAATTTGCTGACAGTCATCAGAACAATGAACAAGCCTGTTTGATTTTTTTTCCTTCTTCCTTGTATTTTTTTCTTTTAAGAATGAACTTTCAATCCTCAACTCGTGTAAAATCTTTGAAATTATTTGGAACAGTGATTATACACACTCATTAAAAACCTGGATATATCAGAAAAGCTTGCTGGGACTAAAATTTCTTTCTTTTCCTTTTTTTTTGCTAGAAAAACTTTGTTTTCTACAGGAAAAATTAGAGGTCTTGAAGTTCTTTTTCAACACAGTACAGCCTGCATCTTGTCAAACATCAAAGATTCAGTATGGTTTAATCTATTTTTAAGGTCAGCAAGTTAATAAGTTTGAGCAAAAGTGCAAATAGTATCAACCCTAATTCTTGATCATTGTAAAAGAAATGGGAACAATATCTTTTCAAATACATTTTGGTATCAAAAATAGAGAATATGTGTAATCAAACTACAGCAAACACAGACTTAGCACTAAAAAGATATTGGATACAACCATAACTAGCATTAGTGCTGGGAAATGCTCTCATTCAGTTAACACAGACGTGGATCTTCCCATATATCATCTTTCTGAACACTTTAGTGACACATTCCTGTTTGCACAGCAACAGAAGTTCACCAAGAGGACTGCAGAGCCTCAGTTTTGTCAACAGCATAATGGTTTGGATGTTTTCTTGAGAATCACACTGGGAATCTCTCATTTTAGAGTATATACCTCTTTCCTTTGGCTGCGTTTTAAGAGAGAAGAGAAAACCAAGTACTTGTGTACACCCAAAAGAGACTATGAGGTACTCAAGACTGGAAGAGCAAATTTCAAGCAAGGTCTTTTGCCAGAATTTCTTTTGGTGGGTTCAGCTATTATGCAAAGTCAACCAGCTGCCTATTAATATCCCATTATAAAGCACCTAAACAGTTCTTTGAGGGGTGCAAGGAATTTATGGTTTTGTTGTATGTACAAACTCTCCTTGCTAGAATCTTGCCAAAAAGCAAGAAATACATTAGGATGGAAGAAGGAGAAATTTAGACAGAATTTACTTATTCAGATCTGTGTCAGCTAGGATTAGTCTCCATCTCTTAAAAAAAAAAATTATGGGCAAAGTGAGGACTTTCAATTCCTACCATTAACCAAATTATTTTTACAACTGTTCGGTACATTTTTGTATAATAAGTGGCATCCCAAAATTTTGTATTGGATCAATGTTGAATCGGACAGGAAACAACTTTTTTTTTTAAGCCATCAGAAAGTCTTGGTCTGATGGCAACTTGAAAGAGCAATTGATATGAAATGAGGTAAAAGAGATACTGGGTCTTGATCAAAAATTTTGGCATCTCTTTGGCCACTGCAAAAAGAACACCTGGCAACTGCATCTCTTCATTGTCAAACACTTCATGATCTGCAGGAAGGACACCAGTTGGTAAAAGATGAGTATGACACTATGACACTAACATGGAAAACAAATGCTGTGCTTGAGGGGAAACTACTTCCCACAGAGATGTTTTAAGTGAGATCCTAAACAAAGAGACTTGAAAGAAAGGTTTTGATGGTAGATCACCAACAAATGCAAAGGACACTCGTCCCAAGTGAGGTGGAGACTTTTGTCTTGGTGTTTACAGAGCATAAACATGCCTCTTAGATATACTGTCACACTTCTGTGGACAGTTGTCTATTTTTTGTAAGACTACAGGAATGCATTTGGCTTAACATTTACTCTCTGTGCCTCAGGATTTCATACACATCACTGGTAATTGTCTCACCATACAAAGGGTGTCATGAGATTAATTAACACACCCACCAAGTTACACACCTCTATCCCAATTATGTTCCTCAAATTACTTTTCAAGAGCATTTTAAAAAGCCAATAAAATACACAGTAAATAGGAAATATGATGATTAATTATTTTCTAGGTTATTTGTACAATGGCAGTATTTGTATGAAAGAAGAAATCAAGAGTTCTTGGTAAACTGTTTATGTTCATATGTAATGGGAAAGTAAAGTACTACTGTTAGTTCACAAGGCAGACTAAATGACCACCACCACCACAGGAAACCCTGATAATCAATAATTAACTTTAGTGGAAAACATAAACAATCAGCAAAATGCTCTCCTAAATGTACAAAAGCACCAAACAAGAAAAAATATGGTTTACCTGGAACTAATTCAACTAAGGAAAAGAAAGAAAATGTTACAGGCTCTGACTCACAAAGACGATGAAATAACTAGGATGTTGTTTGCAATATTCCTGCCAGTATCTTAGACAATTCAGTGCTTTCAGGTTACTATCTGTGACCTGGATCCTGAAAGGGACTGAGAGAAGAATCAGGATCTAATCTAACGTGAAGACTCAGAGGTCACTAGAGAGGAAGCAGAGCAAGAGTAAAAAACTTTGCAGCTCTAAGAATAATTGTGATAACGAGGTATCCATCTCTGAGAGAAAGAGTGTCCATCTGTAGAATAATTGAAAGAAAAAATTATCTCTTTCACTGGAATCCTTAATGGTTCCTAATAATCTGGAAAATTCCACCAGCACCAACACGCTGGAGGGAAGGGATGCCATCCAGAAGGACCTTGACAGGCTCGAGAGGTGGGCCTGTGCAAACCTCATGAAGTTCAGCAAGGCCAAGTGCAAGGTCCTGCATGTGGGCTAGGGCAATCCCAAGCACAAATACAGGCTGGGAGGAGAATGAATTGAGAACAACGCCCTAAGAAGGACTTGGGGGTGTTGGTTGATGAGAAGCTGAACATGACCCAGCAGGGTGCACTTGCAGCCCAGAAAGCCAACCGTTTCCTGGGCTGCATCAAAAGAAGTGTAACCAGCAGGTTGAGGGAGGTGATTCTCCCCCTCTACTCCTTTCTTGTGAGACCCCACCTGGAGTCTGCACCCAGCNAGGACAAGGGGTAAAGGTTTTAAGCTGAAAGAGGGTAAATTTAGATTAGATATTAGGAAGAAATTTTTTACTGTGAGAGTGGTGGGGCACTGGAACAGGTTGCCCAGAGAAGCTGTGGATGCCCCATCCCTGAAGGTGTTCAAGGCCAGGCTGGATGAGGCTTTGAGGCTAGTGGAAGGTGTCCCTGCCCATGGCAGGAGGGTTGGAACTTAATGATCTTTAAGGTCCCTTCCAACACAAACCATTCTATAACTCTATGATTTGGTCAGCTGTGCTTTGAGGGCCATTAGTCCATAAAGAAACACGCTAACCTTGTACATAACACTTATCTGTGGCTTGGAGGCAAGCAGCGTGCTCACCACAGCAGACAGACTACTTTGAAAGCAGTCTTTTGAAAACCAAAGACGACTGAGGAGACCAGGAAAAGCTGCACAGCACTAGGCATTGAGCCTGTTTGTGCTCAGAGTCTGGGAAAAGCACTTGTAAGAACCACTTCAATTTCCTGCTCTACCCGCAAGTTCTCCTGTTTGACCTTGGGCAAGGCAATCGTCCCTTCAATACCTCATTTCTCTCTGAAATAGCAGCAATGCACTCATAGTGCTGTTATGAAAATAAATAGGGTTATGCAAACAGATCCCAAATGAACCACACATCTACACAGGGAAAGAGACATATGAACATGCTCAGGAGTACTAAAATAATAATAATCACCATAAAGAACAACATTACTGACACATCTTGGTAAAGGTTCTCTTTATCCTGTATAATTCATTATATCCCTACATAATTTCACTGTATTTCAAACTCACATTTTAATATGATAAAGCTACAAACAAAACAGACCATGGACCGTAGGGAACAACCTGCCAGAGGGCAAAGAAACAAAATTATCTTAAATACTGTTCTCTGACCCTAATTTTCATAGGTCCATGGAGAATGCTTTGTGAAAATGATTATTATTTCCCATGTCATGTTATTATTTCAAACAGAAACTTCAAAACCTGCAGTGCATTACAAAGAATAGTGTAAGTACCTCTACTCAAAACTGTACTCAGTCTGCTCAGGATTTCTTGTTAAATTTCAAACACACAAAATGACATGCACCCGAAGAAGTAGTAGTCAGATCTTTAAATCAGTATTGAAAAGCACACTGGATGCATGCTGCATTTCACAGACAGGCAAAAACCATAATAAATTTAGAATGAGCTCATAAGTTATAGGCAAACAATTAGCAATAGGAAAAATTCAGGAACAGTCTGATTCAAGCCCACCAAGCTCAAGACAGGTCTACCACATTACTGCGCCAGAAATAGCACAGGACCTGTTTCTCAAGAGATTTTCCATATCCATGGCAAAACTGGAAATACTGCAAAAGCTGCAGCTTTCATGATAGCTGTGCACACAGAATTCAGCACAGCAATACTTTCAACTGGGATTTTTAGATGGGTCTCCAGCAGAGACAGTCAACAGTAGCATTATGACATTTCTTTTTTTTCTGTCATCAGCTGGAGTGTGTAGACACAAGGAATAAATATTAAATTTAACTTCAAGTTCCAACAGAAGTTTGCATTTGGACTGAAAAAGTCTGATTTAGAGGCAGGCCTGGAATTTCTGCTTAATTCAAACTTGTTTGCCTAACTTTTTGAAATCATTAGATACAAAACAGAAGAAGCAGATTAGAAAATACAACCTCTTCTTTTATGAGCATCCAGACCACTTAAATATTGCCTAAAAATACACATTACAACTTTATCCTGTATATCCTCATGCAGGTGGACAATTGTACTGACGTAAGGTGCTGGGTTTTTTTTTTTTTTTATATTTTACCATTTAACTTTGTTAAATATACAAAAGAAAGAAAAATAAAAAAAAATCTTTATTCCACAACAAGAGAGGAAAAAAAACCAAAATTAGGTCAGGAGAATAGAGTGCTGTTGCTGTACAAGCATAGCAATTGAAAAATACTTGATTTGTGAATTCAAAAGCAAAGATGCCTATTTTTTATTACTTCAAAATTACAATAATTAAATAAATTCAAGACTAAGATAGACACACACAAAGACAGAAAATAAAAAGAAAAGCTAGTGTTCACTCTCCTAGTAGAAACAAAGATAACCCTACCTTAAATAATTCAAACTCCTTCTTTGGCATCAACAGCTATCAATCCACAAGGGATATTTGCAATTAAAATAAATGCATACACAGCCATTAGGATAGAAATTACCACCTCTAAGCAAGTAAGCAAGAAAAAAAAACCCTTAAAGGAAAGCATTTTGCTGTATCTTTATCAACTTTATTCTCATCTTAGGCTCTATGTAACACATAAATCAGCCTCAGCCTGTACAAGAAATATAAACCTTTTGACATATCAGTGTAACATGCAAATATTTTAGCCTTGCTGTGAATCTCTTTCTCCTCCATGCACACACATGCATACTTCAAAAGAAAGCAGTTCTTCCAAGGAGCAGACAGTACCTGTATGGTGCGGGTATATGCAGGCTCTGACCATCCTTCTTGATTCCTCAGAGGGTCCAAAATGTTGTTTGGCACAAAGCCTGTGCTGCCACTTCTATTCTGAACCTTCCACCATTGCTTTCTGTCATCCAGAATCTGAAATAATTTGGTAAATTAACTACATATTGTTTCTGACTTTCCTCCTCCCAGTACTTCAGCTGTGCATCATTTCAAAACAAAACCATAACTTTGCCAGGTTCTGCGATTGCCAACACATCTTACACAAATATTCCCTAAGAAACCCCTGTAGGCTTGCATGATTATCACCAACATTAATTCTACATGGTAGTACTGCACTTTCCAAAATGTGGCTCTCAAGAAAGGATATGGAAGAAAGTGTGTAATGAATGTCTACAAACTTGGACATGTGCTGGACAGACAGAACAAAAATAAGTATTTGCACAGAGAGGTTGACACCTCTACAACCTATATGCTGTCGAAAAAAGGAACAAATAACTTCCAATAACCTCAAGAAAAGTGCATCGTTCTAGGAGAACACAAATTTGGAGAAAGAGTACTTCTGAGTAAACAGGGAACTGAAGCAGGATGGCCAGAAGTGGTCTGAAATCTGACTACTTGCCGTGCAATCTCCTACTCAACATTTTATCTCTTTGTTGCTCCCTCCCTTCCAAATGTGTCTAGCTTTCAGGGTACTAACTCTTCCAGGAAAGGACTGTCTTTCACTATGTCCTGTGCGTACACAGATAGTGTTTGCCAAAGCCAGTTATTTAAATACTAATAAATGAGGCTTTAAAAAGCAACACCAGAGAAAACAGAAGAAACCCACATATATATTTCTAGCATGGATGTCTACAGCATCAATTCATAAGTCAGTCCAGAATCTCTATTTATCTTGTCTACGATGCAAAACAAATTAATTGAACTTTCCATATTAAGGGATATAAACCAAACCAATTGAAGTAATCATTAAGGAAAGCCACACTGTCAACAGGAAAGGTACCCCCAGCTTTGAGTAGTACCAGAAGTTTGTGGTTTCTCTTTGCAAAAAAAGTTACCTCTACGATCTCTTCTCTCATGACAGAAAGCTCACTATTGTTTCTTGCCATAAATTCGTACTTGCATTTGGCATATTTCTTGGTCTGTGCTTTATTGTGTGCTTCATAGTTTCTGCAAAGCAAAGATCAGACAATTGTACAGTGAGACAATCAAGCAAATAAAAACACAAACAAAATGCCCGCTTCCTACAACCCGCAAAACACTTAAACAAAAAAACCTCCACCGCAGCACAACATGATGCGCTGTAGAACTACCTATTCATAACACACTGCTTTAAGTGCCAAAAAAACCCCAAAAAAACAAAAAAAAATCCTGAAAGGGGTAGTTGAACTACACAGACCTTAAGAACTGGTAACCTTTATTGGCTCACTGCTTGAAAGATGTATGATAATAACTTAGATTAGCAGGTGCCATTGTTTTAAAATAAACGTACACTATATTTAGTCTGTTTTCCTACAGTAAGTTAAACAATCATTTGCCAAATAAACAAATTACTAAGTACATAACTGATATCTTGTATACTGTATTTCTACTGCTCATCACAAATTGTTCCAAATACATAATAGATGGATAAATTTTTGTCCTCAACACCAATGGAATTAAACTCTAAAAAATGCTTACCTACTGCAGATCAGTTTTCTTAATTGACCATAAGATACCATTAACTCTAACAGCCTCAAGTTAGGTATGAATTAAAAATGAAATATAACTTCTTGGCAGTTACAAACAGGGTTTATTGTAGAACAAGGCATACTCTGTGTCTTTCTGTTTCCATGAGGAAAGACCTGTTCAGAATGCCTTTAGGTAAGAATCTACTAGTTCCTTTGATGATCTCTTGATCATCAAAGATCTCAACTTGATCTCTTCAAGTTGAGAAGCCCCCCAGACCTCTCAAAACAGGCCCAAAAGAAACCATTATTCACTTGTTGCAAATTACACTCAACAACCCAAACCCATATCAGGTAGCAAAGTTAAAAAAAAAATCCAAACAAATAATGAAAACATGAGGCAATCAANTCCAAATGTGTCTAGCTTTCAGGGTACTAACTCTTCCAGGAAAGGACTGTCTTTCACTATGTCCTGTGCGTACACAGATAGTGTTTGCCAAAGCCAGTTATTTAAATACTAATAAATGAGGCTTTAAAAAGCAACACCAGAGAAAACAGAAGAAACCCACATATATATTTCTAGCATGGATGTCTACAGCATCAATTCATAAGTCAGTCCAGAATCTCTATTTATCTTGTCTACGATGCAAAACAAATTAATTGAACTTTCCATATTAAGGGATATAAACCAAACCAATTGAAGTAATCATTAAGGAAAGCCACACTGTCAACAGGAAAGGTACCCCCAGCTTTGAGTA
This sequence comes from Syrrhaptes paradoxus, assembly GCA_013400615.1. Lineage (NCBI taxonomy): Eukaryota > Metazoa > Chordata > Aves > Pterocliformes > Pteroclidae > Syrrhaptes > Syrrhaptes paradoxus. The sequence continues at coordinate 4,872 of VZTO01013179.1, read as the reverse complement.
GTACCAGAAGTTTGTGGTTTCTCTTTGCAAAAAAAGTTACCTCTACGATCTCTTCTCTCATGACAGAAAGCTCACTATTGTTTCTTGCCATAAATTCGTACTTGCATTTGGCATATTTCTTGGTCTGTGCTTTATTGTGTGCTTCATAGTTTCTGCAAAGCAAAGATCAGACAATTGTACAGTGAGACAATCAAGCAAATAAAAACACAAACAAAATGCCCTCTTCCCACAACCTGCAAAACACTTAAACAAAAAAACCTCCACCGCAGCACAACATGATGCGCTGTAGAACTACCTATTCATAACACACTGCTTTAAGTGCCAAAAAAACCCCAAAAAAACAAAAAAAAATCCTGAAAGGGGTAGTTGAACTACACAGACCTTAAGAACTGGTAACCTTTATTGGCTCACTGCTTGAAAGATGTA